>SJYW01002302.1:598311-624070 GCA_006410735.1 Raphicerus campestris | reverse complement strand
CGGCTCCTCCATCCCTGGGATTCTCCAGGCAAGAACACTGGAGTGGGCTGTGCCAGACAAACAAAGATGCATGAGGTGTGTCTGCTCCCAGGGGAGAGAATAAAGGGCAGAGGGAAAAGCAAGGGAGTAGAGAGATCCCAGATTCTGGGAACCTCAGGCTCCTGTCTTCAAAATGGGAACAAGACTTCCTCACTCATAGGCTGGTTGAGAGAATTAAATAAAATGAGACATGCAAAGCATTTAGCACTGCAGCTGGCACCATAATAAGTGATCAATCATTTAGTTTGCTTCCATTGTTCTGCTCTTGGAGGAGCTCACGGTCTGCAGGCAGGAGGGAGTAAAGCCTGGGAGAAACGCATCCGAATTCCCAGGACTTCCAACTGCGAACTGGTTTGAAGCCGGACACGACCGAGCGACTTAACACGCTTGAGGCCTGGGCTTTGGAAACCTGGTTCTCGGCATTCCTCTGGCCATGGAAACTGTGGTTTAAGATGGATCCAAAACACTCGGAAACGGTGACTGGGAGCGAGTGCTTTGGCAGTGGCTGGGCCCAGAGATGCTTTCTGGGCACTGAGTAGGGTACAGGGTGGGAGGGGCACGCCCAGGAATTTACAGAAACGTTGAGAGGAGAGGACGTTCTCAGAATACTTGGAGTCTTGCCTCCTCGGCTTCCAGCGCTGTCCTCGGGAGCGGGGCAGGGTGAGGTGGGTACAGAAACCGGGGCAAGACTTGGGACCTGGAGAGGGACTGCCCAGAGAGACCTTGCATGAGCCGCACACATGGTTTTAAATTTGAAGCAAGTGAAATGAATTGTAATGACGTTTCCTTGAACTCAGTATGTTCAAAGTATTATCACTGCAACATGGAGTGAATATAATGATTAGTAACAAGATAGTTCATATTCTTCTTTCTGAACATAGTCTCTGAGGTCCAGAGTGCATTTGGTACTTCAATTATCTTGGGTTTGGACCAGCCACATTGCAAGTGTTCAGTAGCACCTGTGGCCTGCGGCTACTGTATAGGTCAACCCGTGTCTAGAATTCAGAGCATCTTGTTCAGGGGCACCAGAGGCCAGGTGTATCCTGAGCTAAACAACAGGATCTACTATTCTGTCCTCTTCTCATGATACCTCTGAAGTGAATTCTTAGGGAAACTGGCTTGAATCAGAGATGTCTTGAATTACTTCTTCTGGATGGTAATGTATGTCCTGGCCTGGCCATGGAGCCCCCTAGCTAACCTTGGGACACCACCACTTCCAGGTATGAGGATGACCCCTAGCAGTTCCCAAAGCTCTCTGAGCTTCAGAACCTGCTTTGGGAGTGGCACTAAGAAGGTCTATTTTACTGGGTAACTGTGAGGACTAAAGAAAATGATGATTACTTGGTGACATTCCATGCCAAGAAATAAGCTTTTTATTGTGAGGACTGATGCTGAAGCTGAAACTCCAATCCTTTGGCTACCTGATGTGAAGAACTGACTCATTGGAAAAGACCCTGATGCTGGGAAAGATTGAAGGTGGGAAGAGAAGGGGACGACAGAGGATGAGATGGCTGGATGGCATCACCGACTCAATGGATGTGAGTTTGAGTAAACTCTGGGAGTTGGTGATGGACAGGGAGGTCTGACATGCTTATGGTCCATGGGGTCACAAAGAGTCAGACACGACTGAGTGACTGAACTGAACTGAAATTAAATGAAAACCAAGTGGTGTTCTCCTATGGCCTACTTTTGGTGAAAGTTTCCTGGTAGGATTTTCTGTAGTTCTGTCCCTAACCTTTCTGTTGTATGAGGGCCATGTGTCTTTATAGGGCAGGACAAAGGGGCAGGGACGAGCCTGGATCTTCACCCAGGGTGGTGAGGTGGCTGCCTGTGGCCCTCCTTGTCCAGAGCCGTGTGGTCAGTGACCTGGAGGAGGCAGGCCCTGCCGGCAGCTTGCAGCCCTGTGTCAACTCTGTCACAGGGAATTCTGGGGTCCCCAGACTTTTAGCTTTAGAGTGCAGACACCAATGTGGTGCTGTGTTTCTGTGGGCTGAGGGTTGCTGGCCACCCCAGGACCCACTACCTAAGCCATCCCAAGTGTCTTGGAAGCTGACCCAGGCACCCTACTCCAAAATCTGCTTGTCCTTCTTCCCGTCTCTCCCGTCTCCCACTCTCTATCTTTGAAACAAAGATCCGTCCCTACCCCACCTGCCTCCTTTCTTTCCTCAGCTGTAAAAATACAGGCTATTCTCCTTTAGGGCCAGAGAGCCAGTGTCGTAGATCTGGGCTTGGAGAAGGTATTTTTCTTTATTACTCTGTGAATGATATCTACTCCAGGCACTGGTTTCCAGCAGCAGCTGAAAACAGTCATTGCTCTGTATGTGAATTAGCATAGCATCCTGACACAGGTCACTGGCACAGGGTTAGCACTCCACAAAATCAAATTCCCCTAAACCCAGCCTCATCTGAAGAATCGGTTAAATAATTCCTGCCTTTGGGGTTTTTCTGAGACACAAATGAGATCGTATATGTGAAAGTCCTTCGTAAAGTTATAAAATGTTATTGAGACTCTTAATTCCCTCCTTGGGGTGTTTTCTTGTTTGAGAGCTGGGTGGGTTCTAACCATGCCTTCCCGCCCAGCATCACGAGGCAGGCTGCGTCAGCATCAGGCACTGTCCTCCCGCCCGCAGGCCCAACGCAGTGCTCCCCTGCCTGCTCCTCCCAGGAGCAGGCGCTTCAGAACCAACCCGTTGTCTCCTGCAGGTCAGTGGCAGATTTGCCTGACGTCTTTATCTGCCTTCAGCCTAGTGTGTGGGGTCTTTAACTCATCTCCCAAGTTTGGTTATCTCTCCCCAGTTATTAGGAAAGTTCACCTTCTATCCTTTCTGGGCCTGAGGGGAGAGAGACCTGAAACCAAGGAAGTTCCATAGGGTCCTCTTCACCTACCTGGGTTGGGTTTGGTGAGGATTCTGCGATGGGGAAGGAGGTTTGGAGAGGGTGTTTACCAGCAGGTCCCCTGTCCTCAGGGCTGGTATGGCGGGAGCAGAACTAGGAGGTGCCGCTCGGTGATGCAAAGAGTAACCGGGTATCAGCCGTGCTGGAATCAGGGCAAAGTCTACAGATGAATGGGAATTCTCCAGCCCTGGGGACTGAAGCAGCATTTTCAAGGTTGGGTCAACATCTGATGGTCTGTGGTTGCGTCAGTGGTCCTGGAATGGTCAGCGCAGTCATCTGTGGGGCCCCTGCTGCAGCCTCGCTAGACTGGCGCTTCCTCCCCCGGGGCAGCTGGTTTCTGGTTCCTGCTTCTCTCCCGGGTCCTGAGCTCTCCAGGCTGTCATGGATCCTGAAGGAGTCTCCAGAGCAGTGTCACGATGACTTAGCATCTATTTAAAAAGATAATCTATGTCACATGTAGGGGACAGCAAGGAGGGGGCTCATAAAATCAAGCACATTTGGATAGGTGAATAGTCTAGATTCTTTCTAAGTTTGTTCATGACCCTCGGCACCCCTCTCAACTTCTCCAGGCCTTAATGTTCTCATCTGTTAAATGGGCATGAGAAAGTGCACTGCAGTGATTTAATGTTGTTGCCAGGCATGCATGCATTCAAAAAGGAAGAGGCACTGTGACTCCTAATCACCAAAAATTTGAGAATATTTTGGCAAACCCCTTTTTCCTCACCAAGTCTAGCAGTGTGTAATTCTCTTCAAAATTGGTCTCTTTATTGCTTCCTGGGAGTCTGTTGGGAACGGCTTCTGATATATCACCTTAAAATGTTGCAGCAGGGAGAGGCAGAAAGCCACGTTGTCCTTGACTGACAACCTTCATATGAGTACCTTAACAATTTTAATTTTTCATGATTTCTCTGATAAAAATAGTGCCTGACTAAAAACAAATACATTTGTATTTCCCATCTTCTTAATTAGTTTCTAATTTGGGGGTTCTTATTAGCTTAAAATCATCTCACTGAAATGGTCCTTGGATGATAAAAAAGCGTGAAAACCACAATCAATTCTAGAGAGATTTTACTATTTAATTATGCTGATTGGAGCACTAGAGACCCCTGGCAAAACGAACCTCTCAGAATAAGCTTGATTTGTGTAATTTGGTTTTTAAAATTTTTGGATACATATTTATCAAGTTCAACTGTGTGTTCTTGTTCTCCTTGAGACTGATGGGCGGAGGAATCCGTGGGGCGTGGAGACCCTGGGACTCCCAACTCCATGCAGTTGCTGCTAGGGCCTGGCCTGAAGGGAACACGGGGTCTCCAGCTTGTCTGGTCATTTAAAAGTGTCTTTTCTTTAAAAGAAAAAAAAAAAAAAAGGTCAAAGGTCACCCAGAAATAGCCTAGGAAAGGATAAGCTAATAAGAGTTTTGGAGTTTGATAGTAGAGATAATCTTCCATGAAATCTTGGGTTAGAGATTATCTAGAACCAAATTATAGGATGTGATATGACTTTGGAGCTGCCAGGAGGACCTACTTGCTCAAAAAAGATGTATTCTCCAGCATCCAAACCCGTGGATCAATGTTAGCTTTACTAAAAGTAGGCAACCAGCTGCTACGTAATGGAAAGGACATAGCACCACCCAGCACATTCTCCCATCATAAAACTGTTCCTGCCTATGACTCTCACGATTGGCTTATGCAGGAACTGGAGGGATATGGGAAAGCCCAGCACAGGGAGGCTGCCATCAGATCCAGACCGAGACGGCACCTTAGGACAGATGCCCTAACTTCTCCAAAAAGAGGTTGAGGGAAAGTAAAAGTGAGACATGAGGGGAAATAAAAGGGAGACGTGAGGGAATTGTTACAGATTTAAAGTCATTTAATAGACATACTGGCCGAGCACCCTGTGTGGGTTGAGTTTGAATCCTGACACAAGTCCACCTTGATTCTCTCTGAGATAATCAATAGTCTCTCAATAGGAGGTTATTCTAGTCTCTCAAATAGGAGATTAGAGACAGGCTGGGAGTTAGAGATCCAGGAATTACTGTTAATTATTTTAGGGTATATGATTTTGTGGTAGTGTTACATACTGAAGTATTTGCAAATGATGTCTAGGATTGTCTCTAAAACATTTTAGATTTAAAAGAATGAAGCAAAAACAGATTGTTGAACACTGTTGAAGCTGGTTTGGTGATTGGTGATAGGTACATGGGGATTTATTGTGCTTTTCTATTTTGTGTGTATTTGAAGTGTTCAATAATAAAAAGTAAAATAATAATTACTGTCCTTATTGACTGGCTGAACCCTGAAATTTCACCATTAGAGCTTTATTCATCTAACTGAAGCCTTTCTTCCTCTATAATGTATAGCTTCTCTTAGAACATGATTTACCCTTTAGAAAAATAGCAGTGGTTCAATAGAACGTTTCCTCAGTTTGGGATTTTGTAGGTATCCCACGCAAAAGGGCTCCCGGTAAGGTAAATCTGGAGAAGGTAGCATTGAACAAGGCCAAGCAGGCTTCTTCAGAGCCTTGATTATGTGGTGATGGTGTTAATCTCTCTCTGTGACCCCATGGACTGTAGCCTGCCAGGTGCCAGTGGAGTGTGTAGACATTCCCTTCTCCAGGGACTCTTCCTGACCTAGGGACTGAGCCCAGGTCTTCTGCCTTACAGGCAGATTCTTTACCATCTGAGCCACCAAGGAAGCCCCGATTGTACTGTGAATGTATGTTAATACATACCGTGTGTCTTGAGTGGGGGAAGGCTCTTGCAATGCTGTGTTCCCTTAAATAATATGCCATGTGTTTCAAAGCCGATAGAAACTTTCAGCTCCTCTAATGAAAATCAGGAAGGTCAGAAAGCTGGGTTCGAGAGCTGTTTCTATTTACTAACTGGTGATTGGCCAGTCACTCAAAACTTTATGAGCCTCAGTTTTCTTATCTAACAAAATGAGCTTCATATCACGGGCCACTTATGTTCTGAGAATGTGAAAAGGCTTCATGCAGTATAAAGCCCAACACCAAAGGTTAAAATGTATAATCATTATTTGGTGCCATTTTCTGAAACTTGATCCAGAAATGTTTGCTTGGAGGCTCATGGCTCTGTGTACAGGTGTGGTCTCAGATCACCTAAAAGTAAAGACTGTCCTGGGTGTCATGTGCTTCAAAGGTAGAGAAGAGGTAAAAANTCTGAAACTTGATCCAGAAATGTTTGCTTGGAGGCTCATGGCTCTGTGTACAGGTGTGGTCTCAGATCACCTAAAAGTAAAGACTGTCCTGGGTGTCATGTGCTTCAAAGGTAGAGAAGAGGTAAAAACAAGTTCTCTGCCCTTTGGGAGCCCACGATGAAGCTGAGGGAGGAGAGTGGCAGTGCGAATACACAAGTGAGAGGGCAAAGCCATCTAGCCATAGGGAGAGATGAAAGGTTCAGGTTCAGAGGACAGGGGGCATCACTCTTGGCTGAAGTAATCTTTGAAGGCCACCTGGAGGAGGTGGCACTTGAGTCTGAAGCCTGGGAATGTCTGGATGGGCCATCCCTTTGTTGTTTGTGGATCATTCCATTGGAATACTTTCCTGTCTTCCACCTCCACATGTCTACAGGCTTCAGCTGAGCAGTCTTATCTGGCTTGGGGGCCCAAGTCTTCCCTGTCCGGACCTGGGGTCATGCTCCCCCTGTCCGGCCTTTCACCCACTCTCGTCTTCTTCTCCTCTCCATCTCCACCCTTTTTGTCTGTCTTCCCAGCAGAGCTTAGAGCAGCCAGGATTACTCATCCCATCCATGCTCAGTCACTCCTGCCCGGTCTTTTCAGTAAAAAAAAAAAAATTATCAACCACGGAAACAANCCCTTTGCTGACCCTCTGGGCTGGGTCAGCCCCTCCTTAACCCTTATCAAGGTTGTAAATAAATGCCCAACAGCCTTTTAAAATCTGCCTCCTCCTTAGAGGATTAACACCACAGTGCACAGACAGAGAAGGAATGAAATAATTGAGGGAAGGCGGGGGATGTGGATTCGATCCCTGGTTGGGAAACTAAGATCCCACAATCTGAGGAGCGATTAAGCCTGTGGGCTGCAACTACTGAGCACGCACACTAGGGAGCTAGTGTGACACAGCTGGAGAGTCCCTGTGCCACAAGGGAAGATTCCATGTGATGCAATGAAGACCTCGTGTCCCACAGCTAAGACCTGTTGTAGCAAAATAAAGAAGGAAAGCAAGAAATACAATTGACTTTAAAAAAAAAAAAAAGAGAGAGACGTGCTGCTTGGAGCAAACAGAAAACATTAATAGGGACAGTCTGATCTGATGTGTAAGGGGCTTGGGCTGTTTCTCTGAGTGGTGGTCTGCCTGAACCCTACAGACACTGACACCCAGCTTCCCCTGTTTGTTTTCCAAAGGGCCTTTGGCTTTTGTGAGGCTTTGGGCCCTTGTGCAGAGGTGTGGTTCCCGCTGGGGCAGATGTGAGCCCAGACTTTGCAGGGCTCCCCATCTGCCAGCAGCTCTGTGAGCAGGCTGCTGATTCTGGCTGCCCTTGGGAGGTGTGAGGACTCAGGGTAAGTGTAAATCACACTCCATCCAGTTTCCCCACCCCCAGCCCAGCACTATTTTCACCTAGGAAAAGTCTAATAAAAATGCATTCCAAGTCCTAGTCCTAAAGGAGGAAGGATGGGGTGGAGCAGGGGAGGGAAGCCAGTCTAGCACAGCCTAGATTAAATGAATCTGAGCTGCAGGGCTTTTCTGGCCTTAGAAGCAACCCCAGGGCCCCTGGAAGCGGGTGGTCCTGGGTATGTGCTCCATGCTTCAGGCGTGTGGGGCAGCCTGGATCCCAGCCTACCCTGAGAGTTAGGGGCGTGCTGTCTGCTCAGCCTCGAGGCTGATCAGGCTGCAGAGGGGCCTCACCTCAGTGGAGGAGGCACCAGCTGGGGATTTGCCTAGGAGAGCAGGGGGCAGGGAAGAGGCTCATGGGCATGAAGCACCTGCAGGGATCGGGGCAGGGAACCAGACCAGTCCTCTGGAGCAGTGACTTGCAATCCTGGCTGCACATTTGAATCACCCAGAAGCTCTGGCTGCCCCTTGGACGGATGACAGCAGTCTCTGGGGGTGGGACTCAGGTGATTTCAGTGGGAGCCATGGATTCAAAGCTTCCCTGGGCTCTGACACTGGCCACATTGAGACTTGTAATGAGGGCCCGTGGACACCCTGGTTGAGGTGCAGGGGAAGGCTTCATCATGGGGTGGAAAATCGTGGGACCAACAGACTCTGGATGGAGAACCAGCATCACCTGTCTAGCCACACAGATGACCAAGATTTTCAGCTGCAAGAGGGTTTGGGAAAGAGTGTGATGATCCAGAGGAGGCAGCTGCCCAGAGCCAGGGTCCGAGGAGCAGGGTCTCTGCAGGGCAGTGGGATGCTATGTAACCAGCCGTAGAGTTGATCGTAGATGTTGCATCGTGGATATTTGGATGTGTGTCTGGTCTTTGCTGCCGGCCTTGGAGGGCCCAGAAGAGCAGCAGCTGGGTCATCACTGTATCACGATTTGGTCACTTCTCACCTGCTCTGCTGTGGCCTCTCATCCCATCTCTGACCTGGATGATCACAGTTGCTTCCTGATTAGAGTCCCAGCCTCTGTCCCCAGCAGTCTAGCCAGAGGGATCCTTTAAAATGTGTCAATGGGCTCCTCCTTTTCTCAGAACCTTCCAGTGTCTCCCCGTGTCACTCAAGGTCCAAGCTCTTGGAGTGAGCTGCAGGGCCCCCATTTCCCCTCCTGACCCCTCCAGCCACTGGCCTCCTCCCCATCCTGGGCCCTCTTGCCTCAAGGCCTTTGCCTGAGATGTTCCCTCGGCCTGGAGCTCAGCCCCCAGAGATCTGCAGGCCCTCTTCCTCCCCCTTCTTCAGGCCTTTGCTTGAATGTCACTTGCTCTGTGAAGCCTTCCTGGACCACCTGCTTCCTGTCTCCCGGATTTTCATTTCTCTCTATACCTCTTCTATGCTGACACTATATATTTTGTTTAATGTCTATCTCCCTACACTAGAATGTGAGCTCTGATAGGGCAGAGATTTTATTATTATTATTATTATACTTGCTGGTGCAAACCCAGACCTGGAATAGTATTTAGCCAGCCATGGATGCCCAGTATATTTGTTTTCTTCTTTGTGTACCACTGATGCTTAAAACTGGTTTAATCACAATCTTTGGCTGGTAACATTCCCTCTATTAGTCCAGGCATGGTCTGATTTTATTTAATTATGCAGTTATTTAGGTGTGTGGTGTTTTTTTTTTTTTTTTTTTTTTTTAGTTTATGTAATAAGCAGCCAAGAACTCATCACTCAAAGCAAAGCAAGGATTTGACAAATCTACATCCACACATAAGATCCTGCCTCAGGCCTTCCCACCTGAGGTCATCACCTTCCTTAATCTTTATCATTTTGCTTTTCTTTTTACTAATTCCATTGCATCTAATCTATGTGTATTCCTAATAACTATATTTTACTGTAGTTATTTTTAGCCTATTCAAAACTTATTATGTTGTATATAGTCTTCAAAGTCCTTCTCATTTAATATTATATTGTTAAGATCCACTTGCATTGTTGCATGTGCTATGGTTTATTCCTTTTGACAACAAAAAGTATTGATGGAATGAATATTTGACTTTATGTCTCCCCATGGGACTTTCCTGGTGGCTCAGATGGTAAATAATCTGCCTGCAATGCAGGAGACCCGGGTTCTATTGCTGGATCAGGAAGATCCCCTGGAGAAGGGAATGGCAACCCACTCTAGTATTCTTGCCTGGGAAGTCCCATGGATAGAGGAGCCTGGTGGGCTACACAGTCCACGGGGCCACAAAGAGTTTAGTATGACTGAGTGGCTAACACACACACATAGTTCCAGCTAACATTTCTGGACTGTGCACAAGGCACTCTGCTAAGTGTTTTATTAACCCCACTAAGCAGATGAAAACTTACATACAAGAAGTGGGCCGCTGGCCTGCGGTCACTGTCAAATGGCTTAGGGGCTGGAGGCAGGATTTGAACTGGTATCAGGTGCATTTACTGCCCCTACACCCCTGCCCCTGCACCAGCTCATCTCTGAGTAAACAAGAGGTGAGCTCACACTTATCACCACGCCAGCCCTTTAGGAACCCCAGTTAATGACTCTTGGTGTGGAAAGAGATAAACTCTGTTCTGAGCGGGCAACTCCCCGCCACAGAATCAACATTCGACACACACACACGTGCACACGTTCTGGAATTGCTCACAAATGCTTGTTAGTTGACGGGCAGTTTTTAGAAGGAGAAACAGACTTCTGATGCTTACCAAGATTTGTCTGTCTNAGAGGGGCCTCACCTCAGTGGAGGAGGCACCAGCTGGGGATTTGCCTAGGAGAGCAGGGGGCAGGGAAGAGGCTCATGGGCATGAAGCACCTGCAGGGATCGGGGCAGGGAACCAGACCAGTCCTCTGGAGCAGTGACTTGCAATCCTGGCTGCACATTTGAATCACCCAGAAGCTCTGGCTGCCCCTTGGACGGATGACAGCAGTCTCTGGGGGTGGGACTCAGGTGATTTCAGTGGGAGCCATGGATTCAAAGCTTCCCTGGGCTCTGACACTGGCCACATTGAGACTTGTAATGAGGGCCCGTGGACACCCTGGTTGAGGTGCAGGGGAAGGCTTCATCATGGGGTGGAAAATCGTGGGACCAACAGACTCTGGATGGAGAACCAGCATCACCTGTCTAGCCACACAGATGACCAAGATTTTCAGCTGCAAGAGGGTTTGGGAAAGAGTGTGATGATCCAGAGGAGGCAGCTGCCCAGAGCCAGGGTCCGAGGAGCAGGGCCTCTGCAGGGTAGTGGGATGCTATGTAACCAGCTGTAGAGTTGATCGTAGATGTTGCATCGTGGATATTTGGATGTGTGTCTGGTCTTTGCTGCCGGCCTTGGAGGGCCCAGAAGAGCAGCAGCTGGGTCATCACTGTATCACGATTTGGTCACTTCTCACCTGCTCTGCTGTGGCCTCTCATCCCATCTCTGACCTGGATGATCACAGTTGCTTCCTGATTAGAGTCCCAGCCTCTGTCCCCAGCAGTCTAGCCAGAGGGATCCTTTAAAATGTGTCAATGGGCTCCTCCTTTTCTCAGAACCTTCCAGTGTCTCCCTGCGTCACTCAAGGTCCAAGCCCTTGGAGTGAGCTTCAGGGCCCCCATTTCCCCTCCTGACCCCTCCAGCCACTGGCCTCCTCCCCATCCTGGGCCCTCTTGCCTCAAGGCCTTTGCCTGAGATGTTCCCTCGGCCTGGAGCTCAGCCCCCAGAGATCTGCAGGCCCCCTTCCTCCCCCTTCTTCAGGCCTTTGCTTGAATGTCACTTGCTCTGTGAAGCCTTCCTGGACCACCTGCTTCCTGTCTCCCGGATTTTCATTTCTCTCTATACCTCTTCTATGCTGACACTATATATTTTGTTTAATGTCTATCTCCCTACACTAGAATGTGAGCTCTGATAGGGCAGAGATTTTATTATTATTATTATTACACTTGCTGGTGCAAACCCAGACCTGGAATAGTATTTAGCCAGCCATGGATGCCCAGTATATTTGTTTTCTTCTTTGTGTACCACTGATGCTTAAAACTGGTTTAATCACAATCTTTGGCTGGTAACATTCCCTCTATTAGTCCAGGCATGGTCTGATTTTATTTAATTATGCAGTTATTTAGGTGTGTGGTGTTTTTTTTTTTTTTTTTTTTTTTTAGTTTATGTAATAAGCAGCCAAGAACTCATCACTCAAAGCAAAGCAAGGATTTGACAAATCTACATCCACACATAAGATCCTGCCTCAGGCCTTCCCACCTGAGGTCATCACCTTCCTTAATCTTTATCATTTTGCTTTTCTTTTTACTAATTCCATTGCATCTAATCTATGTGTATTCCTAATAACTATATTTTACTGTAGTTATTTTTAGCCTATTCAAAACTTATTATGTTGTATATAGTCTTCAAAGTCCTTCTCATTTAATATTATATTGTTAAGATCCACTTGCATTGTTGCATGTGCTATGGTTTATTCCTTTTGACAACAAAAAGTATTGATGGAATGAATATTTGACTTTATGTCTCCCCATGGGACTTTCCTGGTGGCTCAGATGGTAAATAATCTGCCTGCAATGCAGGAGACCCGGGTTCTATTGCTGGATCAGGAAGATCCCCTGGAGAAGGGAATGGCAACCCACTCTAGTATTCTTGCCTGGGAAGTCCCATGGATAGAGGAGCCTGGTGGGCTACACAGTCCACGGGGCCACAAAGAGTTTAGTATGACTGAGTGGCTAACACACACACATAGTTCCAGCTAACATTTCTGGACTGTGCACAAGGCACTCTGCTAAGTGTTTTATTAACCCCACTAAGCAGATGAAAACTTACATACAAGAAGTGGGCCGCTGGCCTGCGGTCACAGTCAAATGGCTTAGGGGCTGGAGGCAGGATTTGAACTGGTATCAGGTGCATTTACTGCCCCTACACTCCTGCCCCTGCACCAGCTCATCTCTGAGTAAACAAGAGGTGAGCTCACACTTATCACCACGCCAGCCCTTTAGGAACCCCAGTTAATGACTCTTGGTGTGGAAAGAGATAAACTCTGTTCTGAGCGGGCAACTCCCCGCCACAGAATCAACATTCGACACACACACACGTGCACACGTTCTGGAATTGCTCACAAATGCTTGTTAGTTGACGGGCAGTTTTTAGAAGGAGAAACAGACTTCTGATGCTTACCAAGATTTGTCTGTCTGTTTCTGTCTGTTTCAATCCATCTCTTCTGTATTAAAGGAAAACACCCCTGGGCCTTGTGCTTACAGGATCTGGGGGGCTCAGTACCTATTAACAGGCTGAGCCCTTGGGCTTGGATCCCAGGAGAGGGGAGCAGGCTGGGGCTGTGCCCTTGGTCTGTGGCGGGGAGTTGCCCGCTCAGAACAGAGTTTATCTCTTTCCACACCAAGACCCTGAGGGACTGCAGGTGCCTCCCTCAGCAAAGCTTGGCATGCAGTGACCTGAATGGGCAAGGGCTGGCTGACCCTGTCAGGGGTCTCCAGCCATCCACTCCTCTTCTTGGCACTAGGAGCACCCACTCAGGGGTAAGATCTTTTCACATTAGGAGCAAATGGAAGCGATGGGGAAACTGGAGAGCTAGGCACAGGATTGAGCAAACAATAGGGGCCGTCCCCAGAACGACTGCTCCTGCCCTGGGGTACACACAGCAGGGTCAAGGTCAGGCAAATAAATGAACATTGTGCTGGCTTCTGCCCAGTGTTGGGCTCAAGTGAGCCAGCTTTGACCACAGGGAGGACGGTCCCTCAGATTTTACCCTTCCAGGTGAAGAATGGCCTGTCCACCCTGGCAGCCTTTGTGCAGGCCTGTAGCTGGTCTGGAAGGGGCTGCCTAGGCCTCACCTCGTGGATCAGCCTGGGGAAGGCAGAGGGGCCTCTCCAGGAACCAGGGAAGTGGAGGAAGATGGAAGCCTCACATAGTGCAGATGTGTGAAGCAGGTGGTTCCAGACCAACCTGAAGGGAGGCGGGAAGGAAGGAAAGTGAATGCTGTGACATGTTCTACTCGCTGGTGTCCACAGGGGGCGGCAGAGAGCAGGCGACAGATAGCTGGGCTCCCCTGGTAATAAGGTCACCACCCAGCCTCAGTTTCCTCTAAGCACCTGCAGGCCCAGAAGCCTAGAAGTTGAGTGCAGGTGTGTGGCCGTGCGGAAGGGGGTAGGGCCTGGTGCTGGTGCTGCGCACCCTGGTGAGACCACCTGGCGTGGGTGGTGAGAGAGGGGAGGGACCGATTGAGGTCAGCGTGCCCTCTCACCACCCAGGCTGCACACTGGCATCGCCCAGGAACTGCTCAAACATGGAGGCCCTCACCCCCCCCCCAGACCCGTGAATCAGAAGGGATCAGTCTGTTTTAAAGCCTCCCCAGATGATTTCCTCTTCATCCAGGATTGAGAACNTGCGCACCCTGGTGAGACCACCTGGCGTGGGTGGTGAGAGAGGGGAGGGACCGATTGAGCTCAGCGTGCCCTCTCACCACCCAGGCTACACACTGGCATCGCCCCGGAACTGCTCAAACATGGAGGCCCTCACCCTCCCCAGACCCGTGAATCAGAAGGGATCAGTCTGTTTTAAAGCCTCCCCAGATGATTTCCTCTTCATCCAGGATTGAGAACCCCCGGCTCACTCGCTAGCACTTTGAGCACAGGTTTCTGTTCAGTAGCTGTAGGGGCTGGGATGTGGACTCGCTTCGTCTGTACAATGGTGATGGTAACAGAGAGTGCTGACCTCAGGGCTGCTGTGAGGATGTGTATTAAGCTTGGCACATGGCTGTTGCCTAGCAGGAGACTATACCATTAGCTAACAGCACCGGTGCTTTGCACATGGGTTCTGGGCTTGGCATCTTCAGAGCTGGATCTTCAGGGGCATCTTCATCTGGAGTCCCGGAGGGCACAGGACTTTTGGGGAGATGTTGTGTTTCTGGAATCTGAAGTCTGGGTGGAGCTGGCCTAGAGGCCTCGGTCAAAACAGTAGACACTGTCTTGTATCAGTTCCTGTGTTCAGAAATGATGATGTTGCTGGCTCCCTAAAGGCGTTAACCTTGGTCATCATGTCCAGCTCAGGGCAGGGCTTTAGCCAAAGGTTTTGGACAGGGCAACATTTGTGGAGCATCTTCTGTGTGCTGTGTATGTGTGTGAGCTCAGTCGTGTCTGACTCTTTGTGACCCCATGGACTTAGCCCAGCAGGCTCCCTTGCCCATGGACTTTTGCAGGCAAGAATACTGGAGTGGGTTGCCATTTCCTGCTCCAGGGGATCTTTCTGAACCAGGGATCAAATCTGAGTCTCTTGCATCTCCTGCGTTGGTAGGCAGATTCTTTACCACTGTGCTATCTTTGTGCAATATGTGTTCACATTTATTGCTTTATACAATTCTCACAGCAACTATGTGTGATGGATACACATAGCCTCATTTTACTGAAGCCCAGAGAGGCCTGGAAACTTGCTCAAGGTCACACAGGAGTACCAGGTTTCTTAACTTTTCACTGTACCACAGCCACCTCCTGGCAGGTATAACCTGTGGCTTCCTGCCTAGGCAGACTTTAGTCAATTCTCATTCTTTGGACAATCCTGATTCTACTTCATCTGTGAGGAGGGGAACTGAGTACAGGAGTGTTTCTGGAGTCCCAGTGCCAGCACTGTGTGTCCCGGGTGGCTGGCGGTGGTGGCCAAGGTGTGGGTGGGAAGGATGGGGAGCCCGTTGTTAGGTCTTTAGTGCTGGACAGTCAGGGATGTGAACTTCCAGGGGCAAGAAGGGTGGGGTCAGCGAGGCGGCTGATCCTCCCTGAGTGGGGCTGGGCTGGGGGCTTTAGGCATTTAGGTTGTACTCAAAGCTACCCCTCCATCCACAAGATCTGTCTCCAAGGGTTTGTTCATCGACTTCTTTCCATTTTGTATTACACTCTGGAGGAGGGGGTCATGACCTCCTTAATTGAGCCCCTCTAAGGGTCAGACCTGGACAAAAGTTCACCCAGCCTGAACTCTCCGGACAGCTGGATGGAGCAGAGTGGGGGTCAAACTCTGCAGCACCCACCGTGAGAGGCTGACCCATCACGCCCATTAGGAGCTGCCATTCCACTGGGAGTGTGGGATTTGGGGCTGGTTCCAGTCTATCTCCTTATTTCCCGCTTTGCTTAAAGCAGGAAGTGGCTTCTTAGGGGTCCAAGGCTTAGTAAAAGGCACAGAGTGGGCTCCTGCACTAAGATGGGGATCTTTGCACCAAGCAGGGCAGGGATGGGGGCTGGGGAGGAGAAGAAAATGGCATGACCTGGGACACAATGGACCCTGGTGGGGATAACCTCCATTCCATTGTAAATCTGAGTTCCTGGTCCTCACCAGATTATAGAGAACCTTGGGTTGTTTCCCTGCATCCTGACAGGTGTTTAATTTTCAGAAGTCCCTGAGTCCTGGGAGCCTCATTCAGTATTGCTGGTCCAGATTTCCCCCCAGCAAATCTCCAGCTATGGAAAAGTGCTGGGTGTTTTCTTCAGCTCCCTGGTACCTGTTGATGCAGAAGTCTCTGGGTTCCAAGTGTCTCCACTCTGCTGGCTTCTGCAACCACACACATTTTATTCCGGCTCTAATTGGTGCTCTTGGAGGCATAACCCAGGCAGATGATATGGTGGTGTTGACAGACTCAAAACAGTACAAGAGAAGGTTCCCTGCCCCCAGTCACCATGCCCTCCAGAGAGGACTTTGGTCATCCCAAGTGGCTGTGTAGACTCCAGGTGAGGAAGGGGAGCTGATGGAACCATACCACTAACAGCCCTGTCAGGACGCTTCCGTTGGCTGCAAACAGTGCCTGCCCGCCTGCCTAGGCGTGGAGTCCCAGGAGAATGGCTCATTAAAAAGGAGGGCCAGCGCTTTCTGTGCCCTGCAGTCTTAGCCCTTCTTCCAGCCATCAGGGTCTCTTGAAGGGTGGGCTGGCCTGGAGAAAGGGGGCAACTGTGGGCTCATCTTCCTCTAGTCTCCAAGGAAGCTCAGCTGGAGACACCTTTCTGATTGGGGACCCCGTGCTGCCCCTACCTGCCGCCACCCATCATTGCCTGAACTAGTTCCAGCAGCTCTCAGCAAACTCAGCCATTATTTGCAGTGACCCTCCCACCCGCTTGTCTCTCCTCTCCCCCCAGTACTGGGCTCCATGAACAGGGTTGCCAGATAAAATACATGATTTGAGTCTCAGGTACACAATGGAAAAAAATATTGCACAGGACATGCTTGTACTAAAACTCGTTTATCATTTATCTAAAACTCAAATTGAAGTGAAATTCAAATTCAGATTTAATCTTGAATGTTTGTTTGCTCAATCTGGCAACTTCACCCACAAAGACATCTCCTAACAAGGGGGCTGGGCCCAAGACGGGTGATACATGTGTTCTCTGCCTTCCAGCCTGTGTGGGACCAGCTCTACTTACCGAGGCCCTGGAGACAGGATTCTTAATAAGATGTAGGCTTCTGGTGCCACTAGTGGTAAAGAACCCACCTGCCAATGCAGGAGACATAAGAGACACAGGTTCGATTCGCTGGGTTGGGAAGATCCCCTGGAGGAGGGCATGGCAACCCACTCCAATATTCTTGCCTGGAGAATCCCATGGACAGAGGAGCCTGGCGGGCTACAGTCCATGGTGTCGCAAAGAGTCAGACANAACATTTGTGGAGCATCTTCTGTGTGCTGTGTATGTGTGTGAGCTCAGTCGTGTCTGACTCTTTGTGACCCCATGGACTTAGCCCAGCAGGCTCCCTTGCCCATGGACTTTTGCAGGCAAGAATACTGGAGTGGGTTGCCATTTCCTGCTCCAGGGGATCTTTCTGATCCGGGGGTCAAATCTGAGTCTCTTGCATCTCCTGCGTTGGTAGGCAGATTCTTTACCACTGTGCTATCTTTGTGCAATATGTGTTCACATTTATTGCTTTATACAATTCTCACAGCAACTATGTGTGATGGATACACATAGCCTCATTTTACTGAAGCCCAGAGAGGCCTGGCAACTTGCTCAAGGTCACACAGGAGTACCAGGTTTCTTAACTTTTCACTGTACCACAGCCACCTCCTGGCAGGTATAACCTGTGGCTTCTTGCCTAGGCAGACTTTAGTCAATTCTCATTCTCTGGACAATCCTGATTCTACTTCATCTGTGAGGAGGGGAACTGAGTACAGGAGTGTTTCTGGAGTCCCAGTGCCAGCACTGTGTGTCCCGGGTGGCTGGCGGTGGTGGCCAAGGTGTGGGTGGGAAGGATGGGGAGCCCGTTGTTAGGTCTTTAGTGCTGGACAGTCAGGGATGTGAACTTCCAGGGGCAAGAAGGGTGGGGTCAGCGAGGCGGCTGATCCTCCCTGAGTGGGGCTGGGCTGGGGGCTTTAGGCATTTAGGTTGTACTCAAAGCTACCCCTCCATCCACAAGATCTGTCTCCAAGGGTTTGTTCATCGACTTCTTTCCATTTTGTATTACACTCTGGAGGAGGGGGTCATGACCTCCCTAATTGAGCCCCCCTAAGGGTCAGACCTGGACACAAGTTCACCCAGCCTGGACTCTCCGGACAGCTGGATGGAGCAGAGTGGGGGTCAAACTCTGCAGCACCCACCGTGAGAGGCTGACCCATCACGCCCATTAGGAGCTGCCATTCCACTGGGAGTGTGGGATTTGGGGCTGGTTCCAGTCTACCTCCTTATTTCCCGCTTTGCTTAAAGCAGGAAGTGGCTTCTTAGGGGTCCAAGGCTTAGTAAAAGGCACAGAGTGGGCTCCTGCACTAAGATGGGGATCTTTGCACCAAGCAGGGCAGGGATGGGGGCTGGGGAGGAGAAGAAAATGGCATGACCTGGGACACAATGGACCCTGGTGGGGATAACCTCCATTCCATTGTAAATCTGAGTTCCTGGTCCTCACCAGATTATAGAGAACCTTGGGTTGTTTCCCTGCATCCTGACAGGTGTTTAATTTTCAGAAGTCCCTGAGTCCTGGGAGCCTCATTCAGTATTGCTGGTCCAGATTTCCCCCCAGCAAATTTCCAGCTATGGAAAAGTGCTGGGTGTTTTTCTCAGCTCCCTGGTACCTGTTGATGCAGAAGTCTCTGGGTTCCAAGTGTCTCCACTCTGCTGGCTTCTGCAACCACACACATTTTATTCCGGCTCTAATTGGTGCTCTTGGAGGCATAACCCAGGCAGATGATATGGTGGTGTTGACAGACTCAAAACAGTACAAGAGAAGGTTCCCTGCCCCCAGTCACCATGCCCTCCAGAGAGGACTTTGGTCATCCCAAGTGGCTGTGTAGACTCCAGGTGAGGAAGGGGAGCTGATGGAACCATACCACTAACAGCCCTGTCAGGACGCTTCCGTTGGCTGCAAACAGTGCCTGCCCGCCTGCCTAGGCGTGGAGTCCCAGGAGAATGGCTCATTAAAAAGGAGGGCCAGCGCTTTCTGTGCCCTGCAGTCTTAGCCCTTCTTCCAGCCATCAGGGTCTCTGGAAGGGTGGGCTGGCCTGGAGAAAGGGGGCAACTGTGGGCTCATCTTCCTCTAGTCTCCAAGGAAGCTCAGCTGGAGACACCTTTCTGATTGGGGACCCCGTGCTGCCCCTACCTGCCACCACCCATCATTGCCTGAACTAGTTCCAGCAGCTCTCAGCAAACTCAGCCATTATTTGCAGTGACCCTCCCACCCGCTTGTCTCTCCTCTCCCCCCAGTACTGGGCTCCATGAACAGGGTTGCCAGATAAAATACATGATTTGAGTCTCAGGTACACAATGGAAAAAAATATTGCACAGGACATGCTTGTACTAAAACTCGTTTATCATTTATCTAAAACTCAAATTGAAGTGAAATTCAAATTCAGATTTAATCTTGAATGTTTGTTTGCTCAATCTGGCAACTTCACCCACAAAGACATCTCCTAACAAGGGGGCTGGGCCCAAGACGGGTGATACATGTGTTCTCTGCCTTCCAGCCTGTGTGGGACCAGCTCTACTTACCGAGGCCCTGGAGACAGGATTCTTAATAAGATGTAGGCTTCTGGTGCCACTAGTGGTAAAGAACCCACCTGCCAATGCAGGAGACATAAGAGACACAGGTTCGATTCGCTGGGTTGGGAAGATCCCCTGGAGGAGGGCATGGCAACCCACTCCAATATTCTTGCCTGGAGAATCCCATGGACAGAGGAGCCTGGCGGGCTACAGTCCATGGTGTCGCAAAGAGTCAGACACAACAGAAGCGACTTAGCACGCACGTACCATTCAGTAAGTCTGGAGGAGGGCTGAGGCTCTGCAGTTCTAACAGACTTCCAGTCCAGTGCTGTCGGCCCAAGGACTATACTTTGGGTAACAAGGAAACAGAGCAGTGATTGCAGGCTAACTGCAGGTTCATGGGGAAATGAGGGGAAGTGGGGTGGGAGATGGAGGTTTGAAAACACTGCTGCTTGGAGTTTAGTCCTCAATTCGGAGTTAATTTATCTGGGGCAGGACCCAAGCAAGGGATTTTACCTTTGTGTGTGTGTGGTAAAAAGTGTAACAAATTTTACCATCTTAACCGTTTGAAAGAGTACAGTTCATAGTGTTAAGTATATTCACTTTATTGTGAAACAGCTTCTAGAACTCTTTCATCTTGCAAATCTGACGCTCGTGCCTATTAAACAACAACACCCCATTCCTCCTTCCCTCCAGCGCTTGGTAGCCGCTTTCTGTTTTTATGAATTTGACTGCTTTTAGAGGCCTCATATATAGTAATACAGTCTTTGTCTTTTTGTGACTGCTTTATTTCAATTAGCCTAATGTCTTCAAGATTCGTGCATGTTGTAGCATGTGATAGAGGATTTCCTTCCCTTTTAAAGCTGAATAACATTCCACTGTGTGTATGGATCACATTTTGCTTATCCACTCATCCATTGGTGGACATTTGGGTCGCTTCTGGCTCTTCGTTATCATGAATAATGCTGCTAGGAGCATGGATGTGCAACTTTCTCTTTGAGACCCTGCTTTCAATTCTTTTGGGTACGTAACTCAGAAATGAGGTCGCTCAATTGTATGGTAGTTCCATTTTAAATATTTGTAAAGTAATGAATTTGAGGACTCACCATCCTCTTTTTCATAGTGGTTGCACTATTTTAATAGTCACACCAATGATGCAGAAGGGTTGCCATTTTTTCCACATCCTCTCCCCTGGTGAGTCGAATTCCCAGGCAGGCTTGAGAGCCACTTCCCTGGGCTCATTCTTGGCAGATTCTCTCTGAGTTTTCCTAGGTATAAGATGAATTCATCCCACAGCTTTAGGGGGTCCTTTTCCTGTGAATGGTGCCACAGCTGGTCTGGGAAAGAGAAACCCTGTCTTTGGATCCACAGACTGAGTATTGTGGGACTTTGGGCAAGTCATTTAACCTCTCTGAGCCTCAGATCCACACCTATAAAGGGATAGGAGAGTATTAACTATAACACAAGGAAGATCAGATGAACCATGCATGCAAGAGCTTCTGGGATTCATAAATAGCCATGGGAATGTCAGATGAGCTGACAGTAGGAACACAGGGAAGAAATTCAAGCATCTGTGGTCAGGAAGGCTCACGTGGAGTCAGCTGACACTTACTGAGGCGCCCCTGCCCCGTGGCATCATGGGAGAGCTTCTCTGTTCACCGCCCCCCAGCATCTCACCTAGCACTGGCTTTGTGTCTAACATACGGCTGAGCAATGATGTCTGGGATACTGTCCTGACAGCCTGTGGCAGATGAACTCCTAGGGACAGGGAGAGTGACATGGCCTGAGCTGACCATTATGGAGCACTTATCATGTGCCAGGCGCTCAGGTAAGCTCTTAATTCTCCCAACATTGCTGTGAGGTGGATGCTGTTATTACCTTTGCTGTTCGTACGAGGCACAGAGCATTTAAGTAGCCTGCCCAAAGTTCCACGGCTAGAAAGCAGCAGAGCTGGGGTTTGAACCCAGGCAGTCTGAGTCCAGAAAATAGGCTAGTAAACATTGACCTTTATAAATAAAGAGCCGCAGGTGTGTAAAACCATGATAAACAGAATCATCACTCGGCTACCTGCTGGAGGAGCAGAACTGAGTGGTGACCCGGTGGGTAACATGATTAATCGTGGTGTGGGGTGACTAGGCAAGCCCAGGAGGAAAAGCGTTCTGGGGCAGGGCCAGTGCTGGGAAGGGTGGGCTGGACATCTGCTGCCTGGATGGCCTCAGGGGGGTCCTGTCTGAGATCTGGGGTGAGCCTGAGGGTCAGGCAGGGAAGTGGGCCAGCGGGTTGCAAGACCCAGGAGAGACTGGGGCTCCAGGATGCAGCTAAAGCCTGGGCATGTGGGTTGGATCTACCTGAGAGCTCCTTCGATGCCCCTGACAAGGGTCGGGTCAGGAGGTCAGACCTGGCTCTGTAGGGGAGGAAGTCCTGATGCTATCCTTCAGTGACAGGCAGAAGCTAGACAAGCAGATGGGAGGTTACTGATGCCCTAAGAAGATGGGGGAACTGAGGCAGAGATTCTTGCCTTGACCTGGAAGACTAACTCATCGGGGAATTTCAGGAGTCAAAGCAAGCTTTTTGGGAAGAAATATTTGGCCCAAGGTGGCTTCTGTTTCTACTTGCCTTATCAATGAAGAAAAATCAGAATAAAAGCAAATATTAATGAATAATTTTTCCATACATAAGCCTTGCATGCCTTTTGGATCCCTTCCGCTCCCTGGCTTTCCCTGCGAGGGGCCAGCTAAGACCTCAGATTTAGTGTCAGTCACAGGTTAGTTTGAGTCCCATCCCAGTCACTGAATAGCTGTGTGTTCTTGGGCAACTTACTTGACCTCTCTGAACCTCAATTTTCTCATCTGTTGTGCAGGGATTGTCCTGAGCATTGAAGGATATTTAGCAGTATCCCTGACCTCTCTCTTCTAGATGCCAGTAACACCATCCCAACTCCTGAGTTGGTGACAACCAAAAATGTCTTCAGCGATTGCCAGATGTCCCATGGAGGCAAACTGCCCACAAGTGGGAACTGCTGTCATAGTCCCTGGCTCCATTTTAGGCAGAAAAGGGTGAAATTCCATTTACTCTTTTTTGATTCATTTATTTGATAGTCATTTGCCATGCGCCTGCTGTGTGATGGACACAGGGAGGGAGGTTCAGTGGTGAGCCAGGCAGTTCACGTGTCCTCAGCGGCTCCCACCATGGGGAGGGCGTGGCTGCTGTGAGAACACACTGATGACATGCCTAATCCTGGGCTTTTCTTTGGAAAACAGGGGCAGGAGGTCAGGGAGGTGGTGAGAGAGAGCTCTGGGCTTGACCTGCAGGTGTCAGATCTTTTTCCTTTCCTATTGTTGATGGAATGAATCTGGGAACCATTATTAAAGGTTGCTTATGACATAACCGAGGGCCTGAATTGGCTGAAAAGATGTGCACTAATTTATCACGTGGGGGGCAGGCAGTTACTTTGTGTTGACACTTGGAGCCGGGCATGTGAGGCCTGCTGTGTCTCCTAGAAACAGCAGCACTGTAGAGACAGGTGGGCTCACCAGGCCACCCCACGGAAGGAGCTGCTGCTCCCAGCCCGAGTTGCTGAGTGTGACATGCCCATACCTCGGTCTCTCTGGATACCTGGGCTGGGTGGGAAGCAGAGGAAGAGAAACTCATGGGCTTTGAGGCCCAAAAACCTGTTTTGAAAGAAAACTCGGGAAAGTAATTTGCCTGCCCAAGCTTGTAGGCTTGGGCGGACAGCACCTTTCCAAGGCCTTCTGAAATAAGACTGCTTGCCATCCTTTGAAGAAAAAAAGAAAAGAAAAAGAAAAAAGTCTGCCCCTTGCTTAGAAGAAAGAAAGAAATGCTGTGTGTCCCAACAGTACCCTTTCTTTGGGAGTCTTGGACGTAGCTCTTTTTTCAACTTGAATCTATTTCTTATAATTCTGGTTTTAAAATGCAGACCTTCATGAACAGTCTGGAAAACAGAAATTGGCAGGAATGATTTTCTTTTGTTTGGAGGGAGTGGCAAGAAATGGGAGGAGAAAGGGACAACAGAGGATGAGATGGTTGGATGGTGTCACTGATTTGATGGACATGAGTTTAGGCAAGCTCCAGGAGTTGGTGATGGACAGGGAAGGCTGGCGTGCTGCAGTCCATGGGGTTGCAAAGAGTCAGACACGACTGAGGGACTGAACTGAACTGAACTGAAAACAACCTCCTAGTAATAATGACAACAGCTGTGATTAAAGAAAGGCAATGGGTGGTGGAAAGTAGCAATGGCATTTAGAGCACCTGCTGTGTGAAAAGATCACTTTGCTTTGCAGCTCATTGCCGATCCTTGCAAGACAGGTCTCACTGTCCCTGCTCTGAGCTGGAAGACGGAAGTCCGAGGTTGCCCAGCTGGCACTTGGTGAAGCCAGGATGCAGATCCTAGTCTAGGAAGAAATGAGAAAAACCTGTATAATGTGGTGAATTTTTCACTCTAAGATTAAATTGATCTCTCTTCAAAGGGTTGTCCCTTATTCTGATATTTATATCCTTCCAGTATCTTTGGTAATAAGATGCACTATTCTTGTATTCATTTAGCCATGCCACATGGCTTATGAAATCTTAGTTCCCTGACCAGGGATTGAACTTGGGCGCTCAGCAGGGAGAACACAGAATCCTAAGTACTGGACCACCAGGAATTTCCTGATGCACCATCTTTCATAGCTGTGGAGACAGTAAATGTTGCCTATGTGAAAACTTGGTACTCTCCCCTTAAAGTCTTTATTTCCCAGGTTTGTGAAACTCCTAAGTCTGTTTAATTTAGAAGGTGATGCTCTGCCAGGAACAATCCTGGCTACCATTTTCTCTGAGAAGCAGCCCCTGTCCCCACTTCTGTGCTTTTCTGCCTTCCTTAGATTTTTGCTTAGGGTGGTGGATTTGTCAGAGAGGGAGAATGAGGAGGAGGAGAAATCAGGAAAAATGGTAAGTGACAACCCTTAGGGCAGCAGTGGTTTTCTAAGAAAAGATCGTAATTCTGTTGAAAATTGCTGGAGAAGAGAGTGCGGTCCAAGTAGGCATATGCAAATTATATGCAAATCACACATGGCCCTCCTATTTTATAACCTGGATGTCCCCCTTGGGAAAATGCTAATGGAGACTAGTGGTCTCCGGCAAGCCTCCCTTGCTGATCTCCAGGAGTCTGGCCCTAATTAACAAGCATTTTCCTGGCAGTGTGGGGCTCCAATGATCTTAATTTTCATCCTCTTTCCCCCTCCCTCATCTTCATAGCCTGAGGCTGAGCCTCAGAGGGCTCTTCTAATTCAATGGCACATGTTGTAGAGAGCATGGCCAGAGTTCTGAGCTGGAAAGTTCTAGAATCCTCAGGTAGACCTTATTTTCTATAGGGTTCCTGGGGTCCCAGCCTAGTCGACTGACTGGGAGGGGAGGGGCTGCTTAAAGCATTGGCTGGCAGACTTGAGCATGCAGCAGAATGATGTGGAGTGATTGTTTACGCATTGCTGGGCTCCACCCCAGGGTTCTAGATTCACAAGGTCTGGGATGGGCTGGAAAACTGGCATTTCTATTAAGTTCCCAGACCACAGAGCTAAACACCACTGGCCTAGGGTGACTCGAAATGTGGTCCCTGGATAACAGGTTGTTACCAGTCTGTCTAGAAATTAAGAATAAATATTTAGAAACTTTTCTTGAAATGTGATATTGCTATGACATCTAAGCACATTATTTTTTTCTATTAATTTTTATTTTACTTCCCCAAATTATTGGTCTTTGATACTTAAAAAAACAAACAAACCAGCAAGTCTTTTGCCACAGATAGCAATTTGGGAACTCTGGCCAAGAGGGGCCAGGCACTCTAGGGCAGTCCTTGGCTGGCAGGAGAACTGGAGTGTCCATCCAGAAACTGAGGCTCTGGGCAGGCTGGGCACGCAGTGGACCAGCTCCAGAAGTGTTTGCCAGCGTGTTGGGGGTGGTGGGAGGCTGGGGGGAAGGACAGGGTGTTGGTTGTTATGGTAACTAGTGGGCTGGGGGAGAAAACTGGCATATAGTGTCTGAGGGCTGGGCACGGGCACCGCGGAGACTTGTCCTGCCCTCAATGCCAGTTGAACCCCTGTAGAAAAACAATGGGGAGGGTGGAACCAAGCAGCTGGCCCCACTCCAGACCCCCTGCCCTCTCCTGGGGATGGGTGGACCCGGGGACAGAGAGTGGGGTGGGGGCTGCACTGGTCAGAACCGGCTCAACCAGAGTGCCTTTGTTTGCACATGGTAACGACGTGTGTGTGTGTGTGTGTGTGTGTGTGTGTGTGTGTGTGTGTGTGTGTGTG
>SJYW01002302.1:568250-580216 GCA_006410735.1 Raphicerus campestris | reverse complement strand
TTGGGAATTCACCCATCCTCCTATGTGTAGCTGCAGTTTGTTCTTCTTGCTTCTGTATTGTATTTTATTATGTGAATGCATCATCATGAATCCATCTTACTGTAGTTGGGCATTTGGGTAGCTTCTAGGTTGAGACTATTACAGTCAGCACTTCCGTGATGAGTCTTAAACGTGTCTTCTGGTGAATGATCATAAGCATTTCTGTTAACTATATTCCTAGGACTAGAATTACTGGGTCACAACACTGTGTATGGGAGCTAAGTCACTTCAGTCATGTCTGACTCTTTGCAACCCTATAGATTGTAGCCCGCCAGGCTCTTCTGTCCCTGGGATTCTCCAGGCAGGAATACTGGAGTGAGTTGCTGTGCCCTCCTCCAGGGGATCTTCCCAACCCAGGGATGGAACCCACACCTGTTAAGTCTCCTGCGTTGGCAGGTGGATTGTTTACACTAGCGCCACCTGGGTCACAACACTAAGTACTTTTAAATTTAAAAAACTGCCAAGTAAAAATAAAGCTTAAATCAGCAAATAATAGCTAGTAGAGAATTTCAGGCCATCTGGGTGCTGAGTGTGATTTGGGCCTGGGGTCTTTTCCTAGATTTCTCCTGTCATGCCTTGTTGGCACCGCTGGCCCAAGTGTGCATAACTCTAAATAAATAGACTCTTGGGTTGAGAGCTCATATATAGAACTGGAGATGTTTGTAAATGTGGTCAGAGTTGGGGGTGGGACTCATCACACAGCTGTGCAGGTGAATGCTAACAGATGGCGGTGTTCCTTTTGGGGACTTTCTGTTCCAGGTATATTCGGATGGATTGGAGCAGAGGTGTCAGAGGCCAAGCCAAAATGTTGGGGAGTTTATTCAATAGGCAGTGGGTTGTCATAGAAGGCTTTTGGGCAGGTGAGTGCCTTCACAGAAGCAACATTTTGGAAACACGTGGGAAGATAGCCCGAATCCAGTTAATGCCCTATGCAACGGCACTGCGAGAGGAATTGTGGGACTTCAGGGAGGGGAGCAAAGAGTGTCCTCACCTCTGAGTGAAGCCACAGGAGCCCGGGAACCTCCCAAGGCCACACTAAAGTGAGCTGCCACCTTCTCTGGCTTCTGCTATGCCTAAACCTCCTTCCCTGCCTAAACCTCCTTTTCTGATTGGCCCAAACACCCTCTACTAAGTGCTCTGACTCTGTCCTCCTGCAGCATGGGAGCTTCCTGGGGCAAAGACCATGTATACCCTGAATACCCTTCTATTCCCATCACTTAGTACGGTACCTGGCACGTAATAGATGCTCAGTAAACTTCTGCAGAATGAGCGATGTTCCCCTGGGTCATAGGTGCGTTCCTCAGGTGCGTTCCCCTCTCTTCCGGGCCCTTTCCAATGATTCACATCTGCTTGTCTCTCAGTCCCAGACTTTCTCCTAGCCACTGCCTTAAGAATTTCTTGTTGTCTTTCTTCAGGGCTCTTGAACTCTGTGTAAGGTGAGGGTGTCAAGGTAAAATCAGTGCAGAACCCTTCCAAGAGTTTATTTCTCCCTTTCCTCCTATTTCCGTGAACTGGGCCTGGGTCAGCAGCCCAGCACTCGCGATGTCTGCCCGTCACCCATGAGGCTGTAGTAGGGAGGCTACCTGAGGCTCAGGACTGAGGCTGCCTTCATTCTAGCAGCTGCCAAGTGCCAGCTATTGGGGGGAGTCACCCCTTGTCTTCCCACCACCCCCCTACAAAACCCAGGCAGTGCTATTATCAGAAGACAGAATGTGCCAGGCTCTCCAGGTGGTCCTTTGTCTCACTTTGTCTAGGCGCTTTTTTCTCCAGGGGAGCTTGGACGTGATTCACTGGCGATAAAGGCTGCCACGTCTTGCTGGATCCGCCTGCAGCCAGATGTGAGGGATGCTGGCCCTGTCACAAGCTTTGTGTGGAATCAGCGTGGCCTCTTTTTTCTCTCCTTTTTTTGCCATGTTGACCATGAAATGACTTCGGGGAGGCAGGGAGCCTGAAGCATAGAGGCAGGCCGATCTGCCAGCCGTCACTTCAGACTGGAGAGGGACCAAGGCCTGTGAGGACTGGATGTTCTGGATTTCCTTCTAGGGCATTCTTTTTTAACGGTGGGGTGGGAGCCGCTCACTCAGAAAGCAGTCAGTGTTGTGAGGAGAGGGGGTGCGCGGGGGCACTGGCTCTGAAGGGCTGCCCTCTGGCCCTAGGATGGGTTTCACGGTGGACTTCTTCCCTCTGAGCACGTGTGAAGCACACGTGACGGTCTGTGGGCCACCAGTCCCCTTTCCAGGCAGGTTTAAGGGCTCTGTCAGTCTCAGATCATTTCTGCTGTTCACAGCAAGAGTCTCCAGTCGATATACTTTAAAAAAAACCAAACGCATAAACAAATTCAAAACCACATCCCATTACAGTTCCTCAGGGACCTCCTGGAAGAACTAGTTGACAGAGAGAACAGCTGATTGGTACCTACTACTACATGATAAAGCAGCCCTAGATACGGTGGCTTAGAGCAAGCATTGCTCACAGCCATATGGGTCAGGACTTTGGGCAGGACTCTGTGTCAGAAGCTTTTCTTTCTTCTGTTTGGGCCACTCAGTTGGAGCTGAGGATCCAAGACGGCACCCCTCCCTGGTCCCGGGCCCTGGTGCTGGCTCTTGGCTGCTGCCTTGTGTCTTCTCCATGTGGGCTGTTTCTCTTCCCATGGTCTCCATTCTCCAGGATCTCTCTCTGTTGCAGAACAGCCTGTCTACTTTACACAATGACGGGGACACACCTCTGTGAAGGTGGAAGCTGCAGGCCACTTCAAGCCCAGAAGGTCACTTCCACCGCATTTTATCCGTGTGCTGAAATGCAGTACGTGGCCAGTCCAGATTAAGGGGTAAGGAAATATCTCCCACCTCTCGACAGGAGATTGTCATGGCCATCTTTGGAAATTACCCATCATGGGGAGACACCTAAAGATGGCTTCCTGTAGCCATCGGCACACGCGAGCCCGTATTCTTCTCCCTGCCCAACTCCTGCTTTGCCTGACTCCCAGTGTCCTGAAGGAGAAGAAGCTGTCACCTGGCAGAAAGGAGGTTGATTTACAAAAGAAAAAAAAAAGGCTCATATGCTATTTTTGTGATTATAAATTGTGGAAGCAAACTCCAGATTTACCAGGCAGCAGGGTGGAGCCCAAGCACCCCTTTCCCACGTTCAGGCGTGTCCTCGCCTCAGCCACTGTTGTTCTTAGTTTCGCAGCCATAAAATTTGCGCCTCACATATTTGTCAGACAGCTTATTAGGAGTTCTAGCCTTTCTCAGAAGAGCTGTAAGCTTCTAATTCTCAAGATGTAAGTAGAATCACTGTTTATTTTGCACTTTGATTTGGGGCAGAAAACCTTAAGCTTGGGAACATACCTGAGCCCTGTAAGGGTCATTTACAAAATGGAGGGGAAAAAAAGAGAGAATAGGAATAAGAAGGGCTGTTTTTCATGAGGCACAGGAAGAGTTTTTCCAACATGAGAGTTCTGGGAGTCACCTCGGGTTATGAAAATCCGAGGTTTGGTTGTTGTTCTGGTGATCCCATACCTGGCCGTGGTTGCTGCTGGGTTTTTTATCATCCACCCTGTCCTTGTCCAGCTTCTCCAGTCCTGTCTGTCCTTTACACCTCCTTCTCTGTATCCTGAATCCAGTTCCAGGATCTCATACCTGAGATGTTTCCAGAAGCAAATTTTCAAAATTGAACTGGCTTTTGTGGAGAGGAAACAGATCTGTTTGTCCCTGTTGCTTAATGTTCTCACCATAATGATGCTTACAGATGGCTGGAATTTGAAAGACTTCTGTTTTAATTCATTTGAAACATGGTATCCTTAAGAATTGAGGGCAGAAATCCAAGGCTCACGGGGGTGCTGCCACTCTGCAGTTTTTACCTGCTTCTTGGAAGATGGTGCCAAGCATTCTTTCAGGTCATTTAAAGCTAGGAAAGCACGTCAAATGTAGGGGAAAGAAAGTATTAAATACACTCCCCCACCCCCTCTTTGGATATATAATATTGTGTGGCTTGAGGGTCAGGAGACCCGAATGTGGTGACCCCGGCTCCATTAAAAAGGAACCCTGTAATCTTGGGCAAGTACCTTGACCTCTCTGGCCTTCAACTCCTGAGCTTTAAGTCAGTGATTCGGAGTTGATTCATTTTAACAAACTCTGGCTCAGGCATTGTTCTGGGCATCAAGATTAGAGACCAAGCGAGGCTGTGTCCTGCCTGCGGGAACTCAGCATAATGACCTCTGAAGCTCTGAGATACTCAGCATTTCCCAAATAAAGGTATGCCCTGATGCTACACTTAGTGATACTAATAACCCTGGTCGTACAGTGGGAAAACCACACAGAGAAAGGGGTCTGCTGCCTTCTAGCAAAGCGTCCATGTAGGCAGAATATCACGGTATTGGTCATTAGCATTCATCTGTGTTTTTGCAAGATTTGTTTATGAAAGCACTCTACTAGTTCTGCTAGGGCTGGTTTACTATCAATTAATTAATTGGTTAATTTTCCATTGCTAGAGATCAGACTTTTCTTTTAATTAAGTTACTGTTTTGCTGACTTGTGACTCTTTTCCAGCAATAAGTACTCCTTATAATTAGGAAGGATAACTTGGGTTTCAAGTTGGAGATGACAAGGGCCCCAGAGCAAGTTTCTGTGAAAGGAAAGGTTAGTGAATAGACAGCGTGTAATGAGAGCCAGGGGTGCGTGGTGTGGTGGGCGGTAGTGAGGTGGGGGATGGTGAGGACACTTTTGTACATAGTTTCTCGACCAGGACAAGAGCAGATGCCTACAGACTTAAACACCCGAAGACGAGAGTCAGAGTCCTTACTTGCTGGCTGCCACTCTTTGCTTTCTTGCCAAAGGTCCAATGACTGTGACTTAGACTTGTGGGGAGAGGAGATGGTGGCCTGGATCACACCAGTGATAGAAGAGAAACAAGTAAAAAGAATTGAGATTTACTTTAGAGGCACACTCAACAGACTTCAGTGATGGGTTGGGTGTCAACAGTGGTGAAGGTGGGTAGACGGGGGCTGGGGGGGAAGAGGGGCAACTCAGGGATAACACCCCAGAGGTTTTGGCTTGAGCTACTGTGTGAACCATGATGATACTTATAAAAAGACTGGGAAGGCCTGGGTGAAGTATCAGCATCTTGTCCGACTGTTTGCCACACCATGGACTGCAGCATGCCAGGCTTCCCTGTCCTTCTCCATCTCCTGGAGCTTGCTCAAACTCAAGGCCATTCAGTCGGTGATGCCATCCAGCCATCTCATCCTCTGTCATCCCCTTCTCCTCCCACCTTCAATCTTTCCCAGCATCAGTGTCTTTTCAAATGAGTTGGCTGTTCACATCGGGTGGCCAAAGTATTGGAGTTTAAGCTTCACCATCAGTCCTTCCTGAACATTTAGGACTGATTTCCTTTAGGATGGACTGGTTGAATTTCCTTGTGAGTCCAAGGACTCTTAAGAGTCTTCTCCAGCATCACAGTTCAAAAGCATCAATTCTTCGGTGCTCTGTGGAGTTTGGAATAGGTGAATCACACAGCTGGAGTTGGTGAAACCACCAACTGGTTGCAACTTTTACAAAAGAGGTCAGGTGGAGATGATGTTGTCCATGAACCTTTGAACCTAACTTGCTATCATAACGCTGTTTCTGTGATAAAATAAGATTCGAGTTCAAAATACCCGATTTAACAAATACACCTTGGAGAATAGCTGTTTGGAAGCTGGGGAGTAACTGTATGCCTTTTTACCCAGGGGCCATCTGGGATTGTTAAGAGATAGTTTGGTGTAGTAGAAAAGTGTCAGATTGAGTCCTAAAACACTGGTTCTTGATCCGGCCCTCATCCGCATGTACCAGTACCCCGTGTAACTAAGAACAGTTTACCATGATGCTTTGCCCATCTGCTTCACACACTGATCATTAAACAGATGAGTGGAGGTGTTATGAAAAGGACAACATGCCATGGAATTTACAGACGTGATCATTTTATTCAGGATACAATGTGTGTTTCATCAGGGACAGCGGTGACAAAGTGGATTTTTTTTTTGATAGTTTCAATGTTCTTCTGTCTTAACAGGAACACCTGCTTATCATTCTAAAAATGGAAAATACATGAAAATAGAAAGAAGAAAATTACCTGTGTTTCCACAGCTCTGAGAAAACCATTCACTATTTTGGCATATTTCCTATCAGTAATATTTTTTGGAGGTTTTAAACATTAGACATTATTTCAAGCATGTAGAAATGTACAGAGAAATTATATAACTGTTATCCATATACCATGAACCATAATTAATAAATCTTAATATTTCTGCCATATTTGATTTGAATCCTCTCCCTTTTTAGAAATAATATGTTGTCGATATCCATTGACACCCCATTTTCACCTTTCAATTCTTTTCCCTTTTTCCTAAAATATAACAGCTATTGTATACTTTCAACTAATCTGAATGTGAAATGGAATTTCATTGTGGTTTCAGACTTCACTGGTAGCAATCTTACTTTTTTCCACTTACAAGTAAACTGCTTGAAGGGTCTTTATCCTTTCCCTACTGACTTCTAATGCCAAGTTTGCCATATGCCAAGTTTACCTCTATCTCTGAGTTTCTTTCTTGGATTGCTATTTCTTTTTGGCTTAAGTGTCCATTCCTGTAATAATAATATATAAGTCTATTAGAGGACAAACTTATGATTATCAGGGGGAAGGGTGGGAGGAAATGATAGTTACGGAGTTTGGGATCAACATGTATAGACTGCTATATTTGAAACAGATAGCCAACAAGGTCCTACTGTATAGAATAGGAAACTCTTCTCCGTCCATGGGATTCTCCAGGCAAGAATACTGGAGTGGATTGCCATTTCCTTCTCCAGGGGATCTTCCCTGACCTAGAGAATCAAACCTGGGTTTCCCGCATTGAAGGCAGATGCTTTAACCTCTGAGCCACCAGGGAAGCCCTAATAGGAAACTCTGCTCAGTGTTACGTGGCAGCCTGGATGGAGGAGAGTTTGGGGGAGAATGGCTGAATCCATTTGCTGTCCACCTGAAACTCAGCATTGTTACCTGGCTATACCCCAGTGTAAAAGAAAAAGTTTAAAGAAGTAACATGTAAGTCTATTACTTTGTTTTCTAACAAGTCTTGAGATAATAATAGAGCAAGTCTTTCCAATTTTTTTTTTTTTCAAAATTCTCTTAGCAATTCTTGGCCCTGTATATTTCTGTATGAGTTTTGTGACCTCTGTCACATAGCACAAAAAACCTTGATGGTAATTTTGAAAAATTGAAATACAATTTATGAACAATTAAATTTCACTCTTTTAAAAGTGTGCAATTGAGTGGTTTTTCAATATATTTGCAAAGTTGCAAAATCATCTCTATTATCTAATTCCAGAATGTTTTTATCACCCCAAAAGAAACCCCACACCTATTAGCAATCACTTCCTATCCCCCACCACTTGCTCCCAGGAAACCACTTTGTCTCCGTCAGGAAATCTCCTTTTGTCTCTGTGGGTTTGCCTGTTCGCCACGCTTCATATAAATAGAATCATACAGCATTTCCTTTTGTGTCTCGCTTATTTCACTTCGCATAATGTTTTTAAGGTTCATCCATGTAGCAGGAGTCATACTTCATTTCCTTTTTATGGCCAGATAACATCTCATCGTATGGATATACCCGCCATATTTTGTTTATCCGTGCATCAGTTGGTAGGCATTTAGCTTGCTTTCACTTTTGACTTGTTATGAATAATGCTACTATGAACATTTGTGTGCGAGTTTTTGGGTCAACATATGTTTTCAATTCTCTTGGCTATATACCTAGTAGTGAAATTACTGGGTCATATGGTAATTCTATGTTTAACCTTTTGAGAAGCTGCCGGACTGCCTCCCAAAGTGACGGCGCCATTGTGCATTCTATGTGGTGTGAAGTGGTAACCTTCCTGGCATTTTGTCTGAAACTGCATTGGTTTCCAGATTGATTTGCAAAGAATTAGCACCAGAGTGTTGACTCATCTCATCCTGAGCCTGGCATGTATTTCTCCAACTGATCAGATCTTCATTCATGCCTTTCCTATCACCTTGCTAAATTTTGACTTTTGGTGCCTCAGGAACAATGATAGCTTATTAAAGACTGAGAGTGTTGTCTCCCCCCACCCCCACCCCGTTAGTATGCTTTGTTTTTCTTGTCTCATTTTACTGGATAGGACTTCGGATTTAGTGATGAATAATACAGGTGACAGTGGCAGCCTTGTTCCTGACTGTAATACGTGCACATTTTCACTATTACATGTGATGTTTACCATTAGTTATTTTTAACCCATAATTTTTAAAGAAATACTTTCGTCAGATTAAAGAAGTTCTTTTCTCTTCCTTTTTGCTTAGTTACCGTGAATAGATATGGAATTTTATCAAAAGATTTTGTTTGAGCATTTACTAAGCTAATCTTACTTTTTTCCCCTCTTAATCTGATAATGTGACATATTATATTAATAAATAGATAGTGAACATAGTAATGAGAATCTGTAGTTGACCCTGATATAATTTTTATATACTGCTAAATTAGATTTGAGAATATGTTGATTAGGATTTTGTATCTATTTTCACAAGTGATACAGACCTATAATTTTCTTTTAATGTTCTACCCTGCAGTTTATTAAGGTTATACCAGCATTATAAAATAATTTTGACAGTTTCTCTCTCTTATTTCATTCTTTGAAGCCATTTGCTTTGGATGGAGATTAGCTATTTCATGAAGATTTGGCAAAACTTGCCTGCGATGCCTTCTTTGACCCGTGGCTTTGAGGGGGAGAGTCACAGTTTTCTGATTCGGTTCAGATCTTTTGTGGTCCTGTATATTTACAGGTCTCCTTCTTCTTGAATCAGTTATGATTATCTATCATTTTTTGAAAAGAATTTGTTTTTCTAACTTAATCTTTTCTCTTTTGATTGATGAAATATCTGTTTTTAACAAGAAATCCTCATTTAAATTATATTATGATATAGAGAATCCTCAATAAATATTATTACAAGCCAGAAAAAAATCATATTATGATTTTTTTGTATGTCATTTCCTTTTGCTCTTTCTTGCCAAAGATTTGTCTTCTAAGGAACTAGCTGTAGGTTTTAATATTTGTTTCCTATTTCATTACTGTGCATTCTTGTACTTCTTATTGCCACTGTTTCTTTGTGTTTAATTTGTACTTCCTTTACTAACTTTTTGAAGTGAACCTTTAACTCAGTTATATTTATTCCTTCTCTATCACCTGTTTGTCTAAATTAACAGTGTCATATCAGTTATTATTTGACTAGAATGTCTTTTTTTTAATCACTTTATTGTCAATTTCTTTATCTAGCTTTGTTTCAAGTGGTCCTTATGGGGTTTCTCAGATGGCAATAATGGTAAAGAACCTGCCCGCCAATGCAAGAGACGTAAGAAACGTGAATTTGATCCTTGGGTCCAGAAAGATCCACTGGAAGAGGGCACGGCAACCCACTCCCGTATTCTTGTCTAGAGAATCCCATGGAGAGAGGAGCCTGGCGGGCTACAGTCCGTTGGGTCGCAAAGAGCTGGACATGACTGAAGCAGCTTAGCATAGCACACATAGCAATATTTGGCAGGCCTTTTTTCTCTTTCTACTCAATATGAGAATTTCTTTTAATAGGTGATATTAATCCAGTTTTATATTTCATTTACTGATATGGACTTATTTTTATTACCTTTTCCCCCATATGTATGTATGTGTGTTTTAAGATATATTTTTATTTGCTTTTCTCTTTTTCTCTTTCTTTTCTCTTGTTAGACTCATCACATTTTTGCTGTTTAGTTTTCCTCCACTACTAGTTCCAAAGCTATAGATTGAGTGGATTTGAGGTTTTTTATTTTTAAGAGATAACCCTTTACGTTTACATCATGCAGTCTTAAGTATATAATATTTTCTAAGAAAACCTAAAATTATTCAGTCTCTTTCTATTTCTCTTGAACAAGTAAAGGCCCTTAATTGAGTTTAACTACACTTGGAACGTGCTCTCCTTTCTGCACTTTGCTACTGTTGTCTAGAAATGTAGCGCCCTCTTCTTTCAACCACACACAAAATCAGTAATTTAAAACAACAAATAATAAATACAGCAAACTGCCATTCTTTCAATTGCCGTGGTCACCATTTTATTTCTTTTGCACTCTGCTCACTTTCCTTCTGCTGAAATAGGTCCTCAAGTGGTTTTTTCAGTGAGGGTCTGTGGGTGATTAACTAACTCTCTTAGTCTTCGTATATATGAAAAAAAATTCTACTTCTTTCTTTTCTTTCTGCTTTCTTTTTTCCTGTTGAACTTTTATTTAGCCGGGTATAGAATGTTAGAATAAAATTTCTCTTTTGCTCATTTTATTGACAATATCACTTATTGACTCCTGACATCTATTATTAGATTATTAGACATCTATTATTATAATTATGTTTCCTTCACAAGTTAACTATATGATACCTTTTAAGGTTTTTCTCTTTATCTTATGCCTCACTTTTGCCACTTCACATCTAAATGAGAATTTATATGTACATACCCTGCTCATGACTTTTAAATAACTTATTAAAAGTATTTTTTAATCTGACAACTATGACATTAAAAACTGCTTTTTTCATCTAGTAACTCTAGTTGCTTCAGATTTAGGAACCTCTTAGCCGTCATCTTTGTGAATATTGCTTTTCAACTGTTTGTTCTATTTGCCTCCTCAGAATGCCTATATATTAGACTGATTTGTCTTTATATTTAAAAACATTTTAATCACTCTCCATATTTCCTTGTGGGTAAATTCCCTAATGGTCTCTTCTAAAAAGTAATGTTACAAATGAACTTAGTAACAAAACAGAAGCAGACTTACAGGCTTAGAGAGTGAACCTGTGGCTGCTGGGGGAAGGATGGGGGGAGGGATGGTTAGGGAGTTTGGGATGGACATGTACACACAGCTGTATTTACAGTGGATTACCAACAGGACCTACTGAATAGCACATGGAACTCTGCTCAGTGTTACAGGGCAGCCTGGATGGGAGGGGAGTTTGGGGGAGAACGGATACGTGTATATGTATGGTCGAGCCCCTTCACTGTTCACCTGGAACCATCACAACATTGTTTATCAGCTATATTCCANATTGAATCTTTTCCATATAGAGCTAGTTTTAGTTTATTTTTATCTGCTATTTTGGTAATTCTTTTTCTTTTTATGATTGTTATTCTCTATTTGAGGTTAATAAAGCATGCTGTTTAAATTTTTTTCAGATCTTTCTATTATTTTTATTTCATCTGGAGTCAGTTTATCTCTCAGTCGTGGATTTCGTCAGTTGTCTCTCTCAGCATTTTCTTTTCTCTCTTTGTTTTCATTGACAAGCTATTTTTCTTCCTTTTCCAGTGCTCATGCTTCTCTGTTTTAGTAACTTTGTCTTTGCCCCTACTAAGTTATAAAGCCTTCAGTGCAGTCTTAGACCCTATACTGCCATCTACTGCAGATCATTCACTGAGTCTGCCTCAGACCCTGGAGTAAGGCTGTGTGTGAGTCTTAGAATTTCCTAAAGTACCTAGCTTCATATGAAAGGCAGAACCTGAGAGTGATCAGAACCGTCTCTGAAGAGCTGCCTCTGTGAGCATGAGCTGAGCACCTGCCCCTGGCTTTGAGCAATGACTTTTGCCCCTTGACTTGTATAAGGGGTTTATACCATAGAGGCTGAATTTCTGGTAGCTTCTCCTTGCTGCCAGACCCCACGTCAAACAGGCCACAGCATCAGCCCTTCTCACTACATGCTCTCCTGTTTCACTTCTAAATCCTGCTTTTGAATATGACTCTTAATTTTTGCTATAAAATATTTTAGGGAGTATTATCAGGGTGACTTTACACAAAGCATGAACTTACAACATCCTCTTGAGTGGAATCATTGCCAGACATTTCCAATGTCTTTCCTACATAAGAAGTAATA
>SJYW01002302.1:530444-565318 GCA_006410735.1 Raphicerus campestris | reverse complement strand
TTATATGTATAATTTTATATATCAGTATTCATGTGTAGTTCTATATTCATCTCTCTTTTTATACTCACACCTACGTCTATATCTATACAGTAAGTCCCCTCCAAACAGATTTCCTTCCGAGCGTATGTTCAAAGGTCCAGTTTGTTCATAAGCCTAAGATTCTCCAGGCAAGGATACTGGAGTGGCTTGCCACGCCCTCCTCCAGGGGATCTTCCAGACTCAGCGATCAGACCCACATCTCTTGTGTCTCCTGCATTGGCAAGGAGGCTCTTTACCACTAGCACTACCTGGAAACCCCATCTATAGCTACACCTATACCTGTATCATCTGTATCTGTATCTGTCTTGATAAGCTCTCCTTCCTTGACTTAACTTAGTCTCCTCCCAGCCCTCTTCTCAACTAGGCCTTGACTTTGCCCTGCCCAGACCAGTTTTAGCAAGTATATGCAGCATACTTTTAAGCCAGTATATGCACCCATTCTTCTGTTTAGATTTTAATTGGCTTGTTTATGTTTGGTTGCACTGGGTCTTTGTTGCTGTGTGCGAGCTTTCTCTAGCTGCAGTGACCCCGGGCTGCTCTCTGTTGTGGGCACAGGCTTCTCACGGTGGTGGCTTCTCTTCTTGCAGAGCGTGCGCTCGAGGGCACGTGGGCTGTGGTAGTTGTGTCATGTAGCCTCAAGTAGTTGTGACACATGGGCGTGGTTGCCCCAAGGCATATGGAATCTTCCTGGACCAGAGATCGAACCCATGTTCCCTGAGTTGGCAGGCAGACTCTCAACTAGGGAAGACCACGAGGGATGTTCCTCCACCCACTTGATATTTGATTATCCTTAATTGTTGATCCAGTTCCTCATCTCCCACTTTTAATATCAAAGGTAGAGAGTTCCGCTATGCTTGATATCGAATCAAGTTTCTCTTAGTAATTCCCATCCACTGATCCCTTCACTCTACTTCTTGGCTATGAATCCCCAGATCTCTTTGCTCAGTTCAGAGCTGAGTTCAGCTCTATACTGAAGTCTCTCCTCTCCAGTACAGTAGCTCAACTAAAATCTGTCTTGCCATTTTTAATGTGTCAAGGTGCAGATTTTTTTCTTTTATTCTTCTATACCCATGTTGTGAATAAATTGCTAAGTGAATAAGGTGAACTTGGAGCAATCCTTGTAGTTGTCAAAAGTATCCTATTGGACTTTGAAATTCAGTGCCTAAAACAAGTATATGGCTTGTTATTCTCCAAATACGTCACCTCAAACATGCCCTTGTCCACCTATGTACATTGTCTCTTAAAAATGCTGTACACAGTTGCTGAAGTGGCTGATATGTTTTGAATGCAGGCCTATGGAGAGCGCTTGCATTTACATATGTGAGATAGAGACGTTTAGAAGCTAGAAATCTAAACGACCTTCCCACCAGCAAACCACACCACGATGGGCTCAGAGGAGCTTTTGGAGAGAAGCCAGTGTGAGTGGGAGTGTGAAGGAGAATTTGGTCTTCCTTCATTCCTCTGGGCTTGGTTAACATACTGATAAAAAAAGAAGACCTAGTTGCAAAAAGACTTTGCTGTCAGAACAAAATGCGTTTCGAATTTTGTAAACTCCAGCTGAGGGTGCTGTGCCAAGCCACGCTTTATTCCTGCTGATCAGTTTTAGTTGAATAGATCTGTTGAGGGGGCCTGTTGTCAAGCAGTGCATGTGTGGTTTATCTAACACGGGATGAAATGTTGTCAAGGATCAGTCAGTTGTTGACAGGGAAGAGGCAGGGATAAGAAAAGGAAAAGTGTTTCCATCCTGTGGCATCCATGGTGCTGAGGGGGTATCTGATGGGTTTTGCCAGAAGGAAATGGTCTTGTGCCTTGATCAAATTTGACCTCTTTAGAAATTAATCATGTACCATAGAAGCAGATACCAGGGTATTCACTGTAGCCTTATTTGAAGCATCGAAAAATGGAAGGTAACCTCAAATAATCTAAACGTCTCTCAGAAATTGAATGGTTAAACGGTAGACTACTCTGCAGTCCTTTACAAGAGTGAGGTGGGGCTCGTTAGACAAGACAGCAGATTGCAGGCAGAGTTAACCCAATGCCCCTTTATATACCAAATGTCTTGGAGTCTGAATGAAATTCATGGATACATTTAAATACATATGCCTACACAAAGGATTAAAAAAAAATCCATTCTATAAACCTAACTGTAACATAAGAGAGAAATGAAAGGAAAGTAACTTCTCATAAAACTGTGTGTGTTTCACCGTCCATGCTCAGGCAGGACCAGACGAGGAGACAGGGTGAAGTGCTCAGAAGTTCGCCCCGTGTGCAGAGCCTTAGAGAGGGCTGATGCAGGGGTGAGTGGCTCGGTTCCCCAGAGGAGCACTGCTATTGGAATGAGATTTCTTTCAAAATGGTGAATGACTCCTGCTAAAATTATGAAAAAAAAAAAAAAAANAGCAGTCATCAACCCACAGGAGTGCTGATTCAGCAATGGCAGAGCCGCAGTTTCTCTTCAGTTCTTGAGGCCGAAACTCAGCAGTGGGATTCTAAAGCTGCAGGCACAGATATCTACAGGGGTGTGAATATGTTTGCCTGAATAGTTCCCCCTCAAATATTGTATCAGATCTTGATGCCACTAGCCATTTATGAATGTTCCCATTTCTCCACGGTCCTACCAGCACTTGATTTATTAATTTCCATTTTTTTTGGTGCTAATTTATAGGAATAAAATGATACCCTGTTACCTTGGCATTTGACGGGGCTTGAGTGGTTTAATTTGCANCTAGCCATTTATGAATGTTCCCATTTCTCCACGGTCCTACCAGCACTTGATTTATTAATTTCCATTTTTTTTGGTGCTAATTTATAGGAATAAAATGATACCCTGTTACCTTGGCATTTGACGGGGCTTGAGTGGTTTAATTTGCGTAGCTTTGATTGCTAATTTATTCTATATGTTTATTATTTGTGTTTCCGCCAGTGTAGTATCTGCTTGTGTCTTTTGCTCTGTTTGGTGGAGTTTTTATTGTCACCCCGGAGCCTCGTGGACTGAACAGTTTCAGTTCCCCAGCATCCAGAGCATGGATAGCCCTGTCAAACTGCCATGCTGCTCACCCCCCAGGGCTCTGCTGCAGAAGGCAGAGGGGCGCCCAGTGAGGGCAGGGAGGGCATTTTAAGAGTGTCATCGAACTCAGCTGCATGCATCCATTAAATCCACTTCTGATGGTCCTTTATTCCTTCCTCTGAGAAAATGCAGGGGTGGCTAGGTTTCCTCGGAGTCTGAGTCCCCTCATCCTTGGCTCTGTTCAGTGGGCAGATGCAGCGGAGAACGCAGTATGAGGCTGCCCTCCGGGTGCCGGCGATGATGGGAGGATGCACGGGCACGAGCTGCCCCCACCAGCTGCCCGTGTTGGAACTGTGTGCGTGGTGCTGCTGGAACCCATGCTGGGGACCCAGAGGGCAGGGAGGGCCTTGTGAACTGCTGCCCTCCGGCCATGGAGGGTAGCCTTGAAGAACAGGTAGGATTTGGCCAGCCGGAGAGACCACGAAATGGACTTGCTAGGTGGAGGAAAGCTTCTCCAAGCACAGGTGTTTGTGGGTTGGTAAGGAATCAAGTCAGGCCCGAGGATGGGCTTCCCATGGGAGCTGGGACAACTCTAGGCTGGGGAAGAAGAATGAGGCTGGCCACACGGAGGTGTTCCATGAGTGGGGCGCTGAAGGCTTTGTGGCCCATGTGTTGTAGGAGAATTGGGAAGGTGCTATTAAGCTCTGCAGGGGGACTGGCAAAGGCTCTGGGCTTGTAGTTTCTACATCAGCAGATACTGGCTGCTGGGTGTTGTCAGGCTTTGTGAGGGGGCCAGAATGTGCTCTGTGGTCTTGGACTTGACAGAGCCTAGGAACCACCCAATCCAGTCCCATATCCCGGGAAATAACAGCCAGCCGTGTCCAGAGGGGCCTGAGTCCTGCCGTGCGTGCTTGTCCCGGCTCATGGTTAAGTGTACGGGTCCCTGTCTGTTGGGTATGTCCACGGGGAAAGGAAGGCTGGGGAGTGTTTTTGTGTGTGCTGGTAATTTGGGGTCCCCGTGCATGACGTGGATCTGTAGGGCTCACCCTAAAACTCTAATGATGCCATTTTCTCACATTTTCACATGGTCCACACGATCCAGGTCCTGCCTGACGTTTCTGTGGGAGGGTTTCATGTGGGTGAGCGTCACCTCCTCAGTGAGCGAGTAAGGGCAGGTCCCTCATAGTCTTTTCCTCAGAGTGCCCACAGGGCCTGCCTGGAGGGTAGAGACTTAGCATACGCACAGAATCCCCCTATTCCTTGATTATGGGCCACCTCTCAGGGCCTCCACCCTCGTCTTCACTCTTCTGAGGGACTGGAAGCGTGATTGAGGGCACCAGGGCCACACCCAGCTCTGCCCTCCTCTGGCTCTGCGGCCTGGAGCTGGCCACTGTGTCCTCCTGAGCTTCGACTCCCTTGGCTGTAGACTGAGAGTCACTGTCAGATGGGAGGAAGGCTGCCTCAGGGTCCTTGCTGTGCTCACGCTCTTCCATGTGCTCATATGACTTTCCCGGGAATCCCAGCCCCGTGCCCAGAACCCCAGATGGTGNCCAGGGCCACACCCAGCTCTGCCCTCCTCTGGCTCTGCGGCCTGGAGCTGGCCACTGTGTCCTCCTGAGCTTCGACTCCCTCGGCTGTAGACTGAGAGTCGCTGTCAGATGGGAGGAAGGCTGCCTTAGGGTCCTTGCTGTGCTCACGCTCTTCCACGTGCTCATGTGACTTTCCCGGAAATCCCAGCCCCGTGCCCAGAACCCCAGATGGTACCCAAGGACAGAGAAAATGGGGTTTGTTCCCTCTGCATTTCCCTTCTGTCCCTCTTGCTTCCCCCCTCCCACCCCACTCACAGAACCCAAGATGGCATTGGTCCAGGGCGTCCTGTCCAGACCACCCACTCCCAAGGAAACAGACCTCAAGCATGATTCGGCAGAGGCAGAGCGGATTTATGCCCCACGTGCCTTTTCCTGACCTGCACATCCTGCTAAGGGAGTGCCTGGGGAGGCCCGTGGAGCCCAAGCTGAAGCCACCTGGCATCACTTCCCAGGGAGAAGTGGCAGTGAGAGCTCGGGGTCCATGTGGAAGCTTTGTGTCCATGACGCGACCCTGCTCTGTGATGCTGGGGATGGATCTAAGGAGAGGACTCCTGGCAGGCCTCTTGGGTGGGACTTTGAAAGTGTTAGTTACTCAGTTGTGTCTAACCCTTTGCGACCTCATGGACTGTAGCCTGCCAGGCTCTTCTGTCCATGGGATTCTCAGGCAAGAACACTGGAGTGGGTTGCCATTCCCTTCTCCAGGCTATCTTCTCAAGCCAGGGATCGGACCCAAGTCTCCAGCACTGCAGGCAGATTGGGTGGGACTCTAGGGTGGGAATAGGAGACATCCTTCAGATGAACTCTTATTTTGCAAGACACTGTCCTGTGAGAAAACAGATCTCTAAAGCCTGTGACTTGGTGCTCTTTCTACGTAGTTCTGGCCGCTCTGGGACATTATTATTGTTGTCATACTTGAGTTGCTAAGTTGTGACCCTATGGACCCTATGGACCCTATGAACTGCAGCCCACCAGGATTCTCTGCCCATGGGTTTCCCAGGCAAGAATACTGGAGTGGGTTGCTATTTCCTTCTCCAGGGAATCTTCCCCACCCAGGAACCGAACATGTGTCTCTCCTGAATTGGCAGGAGGATTCTTTATCACTGAGCCAACAGGGAAGCCTGGGCCATTATTATACACCATGGCAATAATCATCACCATGATAATAACAACACTACATTGGTTCAGTCTCTTAACTTGGAAATAAATAAGCCAGCTGATCTAGTGTGAGTTCCACCTCCAGTCTCTCTACCCCATCATCACTTAATAATGATTATGGAGCCTCCCCTGGGCAAACGGCGCCCTACCCAGCACTTGAGATATTAAATCCACCTAGAAGCAGGATATAATAATGCTGACCCCGCAGGGATGTTCCAAGAATTAATTCCTGTGGGCTCTCCATTCCGCTCTTCTCCGACACATTCAATCTTAGGAACCCAAGAGTTGGTGACGTTTATACCATGAATTAAGACATTCTGCTGTTGCCCCTGGAACTCTTCATTACGATCCTGAGTCGATCAATGGCAGAGAGGAATACTATTTATTAGTTAAGTGGATGCTATTGAATTCTTAATTTAAGTGGCTTTTAATTCAGTGTTTTACTTGCTGTCCTTCATTTTGCCCTTGCTCATACGAATTTGCCCATTAAAGCCCGTGTGAGGCCACACTGCTGCTTTTTATCATGATATTGTTTTTCGGGAGAGCAGTTTTCAGCTGGGAAGAAGGCAAGATTCTCAGAGAGGTCTGAGAGGTCAGACCTCCAGACCTAGAACAGACTTCTCTGCTATCTGCTGGGAGGAAGTGGGCAATCAGGGAGTGGGGTGAGTGAGTCAAAACTGCCTTCCAGATAAGGGTCTGGCATTAATGTGGCCTTCACTGGTGTTTCTCGCTTTGGTTTTCCTAGGTAAAAAACTTTACTGACCTTCTTCCACTCAGAGATGAATCACAGAAATAGCAAGTGGGAGGTGTGGAGCACCTCCCAGATCAGAAGGAAGCTCAGACTGGCTCCTGCAGGGTGCTGTCAGGGTCTGGCTTGACCCTCTTTTGCTGGATTCCCAGGGATAGCTGATGATTGTCAGTCCTTGTTGCAGTGTGCATTGTTCATATCAGTTTTTTTTTTTAGGTTTAATTAATTTCGCTGTGCCGAGACTTAGCTGTGGCACGTGGGATCTTTGGTGGCTGCATGCAAGATCTTTTTAGTTGCAGTATACATACTCTTGGTTGTGGCATATGGGGTCTCGTTCACCAATCAGGGATTGAACCTCTGCATTGGGGGCATGGAGTCTTAGCCTCTGGACCACCAGGGAAGTCCCTTAGCAGCGTTACTGAGCTATAATGGAAACAAAATAAACTGCACATGTCTAAGTGTACAGCTTTACATGTTTTGGCTTATGTATACACCTGTGACATCAGCACTGTGATGAAAATAATGAGCTTGTCCTTCACCCCAGAAGTTTTCTGAGGCCCCTTTGTAATCATACCCTCCCACCCTTTCCTATCCCCAGGGAAGAGGGCATGCTCTGTGATAGATTTGCTTTTTCTAAAATTTTATGTAAATAGAATCAGAGAGTATGTATTCTTTTTTCCTGGTTTCTTTCACCCAGGGCAATTATTTTGAGATTAATCAATGTTGTGACATGTATCTATAGTTTGTTCCTTTTTATTGCTCACTAGTATCACTATACGGATATGTTACAGCTGTTTATTTATCTGACTTACATTTGGGTTGTTTCCGGTTCTTGGCTATTATAAATACGGTTCTGTGAACATTTGTGTGTGAGTATTTGTGTAGGCATATGCTTTACTTTCTCATGGAGGGAAAAAATGCAATGACTGGATTACAGAGGTAAGTGTATCTTTAAGTTTTAAAGAAACTGTCCAAGCTGTTTTCCAAAGTGGTTATACCATTTTCCACTCCCTCCAGAAGTGTCTGAGAGTTCTAGTCATCCCACATCCTCCAAAACACTTGGCATTCTCGGTTTCTTTCTTTTTTTTTCTTTTTAAAATTTTAGTCATTTTAATGATTGTAGTGTGACATCTTATTGTGGTTTTAATTTGTATTTCCCCTTTTAGTGATGATGGTGGTCATCTTTCCATGTGCTTATTTGACATTTGTATATTTTCTCTGATGCAGTGTCTGTTTAAAATTTTTCCTATTCTGGAGGAGCTAGTTTTTGTCCTTATTACTGAGTTTGGGGAGCTTTTTTATTCCAGGTAACAAGATCTTTATTAGAAAAACAAGTTGAAAACGTTTCTCCTAGTCTGCAGCTTGTCTTTGCATCCTCTTAACGATGTCTTACAAATATCAGAAATTTTAAATGTTGGTAAAGTCCAAGGTTTCAGTTGTCTTTGTTCTAGACAGTGCCTTTGGCGTCTTGTCTAAGGCATCTTAGCCGAACTAAAGGTTACAAAGGTTTTCTCCTCTGGTTTTGTTTAGAAATTTTGTAGTCTTAACGTTTAGGACCGTGAAACATTCTGAGTTAATTTTCGAGTCAAATTTTGTACATGGTGTAAGGTGTCTATCAAAGTGCTTCTTTTTTACATATGAGTAAAAAAGAAAGAACAACAAGACTGTCCTTTCCCTACTGAATTATCCTTGTACTTTTGTCAAAAATCAGTTGTTCATATAAGTCTATTTTTAGACTCTACTATGTTCCAATGATCAATTTATCTATCTTTGTGCCAATAGGAAACTGTCTTAATCCTTGTATCTTTCTAAGTCTTGAAATCAGATAGTGTCAGTTCTCTAACTTTTTATTTTGGCTCTTCTAGATCTTTTGCATTTTCACATAAACTTTAGAATTTGCATGTTAATCACCTGCTGTGTTAATCACCGTGTAGGATTGCATTGAATCTATATATCAGTTTTGTGAGAATTGACATATTAATACTCTTCCTACCTATGGGATATTTCTTCATTTATTTAAAATTTTAATTTCTGTAAGCAATGTTTTGTGGTTCTCAGTGTATGGATTTGACAGATGTGTTATATTTATTCTGAAGTATCATGTTTTTATATGTTGTATAAGTAGTATTAGTGTTTAATTTCACTTCCAATTATTTGAAATGCAATTGATATAGAGGGAGAGTGTAGAAATACAATTATATCAGCATATAGAAATACAGTAGATATTTGTATGTCAACCTTGCATTTTATAAACTTGTTTAGCTTTGTAATTAGTTCAAGTGGCTGTTTTGTAGATCCTATTGGATTTTCTACATAGATAGTGATGTTGTCTATGAATAAAAGTAGTTTTCATTCTTCCATTTCAATGGAGGTGTTTTGAATTTCTTTTTGCACTGGCTATAATCTTCAGAAATCTTGAACAGAAGTGGTGAGAGTGGACACCCTTGATCGGTTCTAACCTTAGGGGGACAACATTCAGTTAGTCACCACTAAGTAGAATGTTAGCTATAGGTTTGTTTGTTTTGTAGATGCTCTTAGCAGGTTCAGTCCAAGTTTACTGATAGTTTTCATTTTTTGTCATCAAGGACAAGGGGTAGGGGTTTGTCTAAGGCTCTGTGTCTATTCAGATGATCAAGTGGTTTTTCTTTTCTAGTTTGTTAATAGGATGACTTACACTGATTTTTGAATGTTAAGTCAACCTTGTCATCTGAGAGAAAGGCTTCCCAGGTGGCGCTAGTGGTAAAGAAGCCACCTGCCAAATGCAGACATAAGAGATGCAGGTTCAATCCCTGGGTAAGGAAGATCCCCTGGAGGAGGGCATGGGAACCCCGTCCAGTATTCTTGCCTGGAGAATCCCATGGACAGAGGAGCCTGGTGGGCTACAGTCCATAAAGTTGCAAATAACAGCATGACTAAGCACAGGCACAGGCATAATCTGAGAGAAATACCGCTTGGTCATGATGCATTATCTTTTTCATATGCTGTTTAATTCCATTTGCTGAAATTTTGTTAACAGTCTCTATCTTGTTGCTGTGGGACATTGGTCTGTATTTTTCTTTTAGTGTCTGTCTGGTTTCAGCATAAGGATAATGCTGCCTCATACAACAAGTTGGGAAGTATTCCCTTCTCTTCAGTTTTCTGGCAGAGTTTGTGGAGAATTGATGTAATTTCTTCTTTAAATGTTGTGTAAAATTCACCAGTGAAGCCATCTGGGGCTAGAACTTTCTTTATGGAGAGGTTTTTAACTTTAAATTTAATTACCTTAATAGATTTGGGCTCCAAAATCACTGCAGATGGTGACTGCAGCCATGAAATTAAAAGACACTTACTCTTTGGGAGGAAAGTTATGACCAACCCAGACAGCATATTAAAAACCAAAGACATTACTTTGCCAACAAAGATCCATCTAGTCAAGGCTACGATTTTTCCAGTAGTCAGGTATGGATGTGAGAGTTGGACTATAAAGAAAGCTGAGCACCAAAGAATTGATGCTTTTGAACTGTGGTGTTGGAGAAGACTCTTGAGAGTCCCTTGGACTGCAAGAAGATCCAATTAGTCCATTCTAAAGGAGATCAGTCCTGGGTGTTCATTGGAAAGACTGATGTTGAAGCTGAAACTCCAGTACTTTGGCCACCTGATGCAAAGAGTTGACTCATTTGAAAAGACCCTGATGCTGGGAAAGATTGAAGGCAGGAAGAGAAGGGGACAACAGAGGATAAAATGCTTGGATGGCATCACCGACTCAGTGGACATGAGTTTGGGTGAACTCTGGGAGTTGGTGATGGACAGGGAGGCCTGGCATGGCTGTGGTCCATGGGGTCGCAAAGAGTCGGACATGACTGAGCGACAGAACTGAATTGAATAGATTCGTTGGCTATTAAGGATAGCTCTTTCTTCTTTAGATTCTGCTTCGTTTTCTTTTCTTTTTTCCTTGAGGTGGAGTTGATTTACAATGCTGTGTTGGTTTCAGGTGTAGAGCAGCTTCAAGATTTTTGAGTCTCTATGATTATTATTTTTTCACTTATTACTACTGGTTTACTATAAAAGAGACAACTCAGGACCAGTCAGATGGGAAGGGATGCTTAGGGAAGGAATGTGTAGAGAGATGCAGTGCTTCTTTGCCCTCTTGACACTGACCGATGGCTCTTGGTGGGACACAGTTTCCCCTGGCTGAGAACCACTGCTGAGGCCCTATTATTACGTGTATAGCCATCCAGGATTGCTGTGTCCCCGATAAACTGACTTTTCTATCATGATGATATAACTTTGTTTAGTAATCAGTTCAGTTCAGTCACTCAGTTGTGTCTGACTCTTTGCGACCCCATGAATCACAGCACGCCAGGTCTCCCTGTCCATCACCATCTCCCAGAGTTCACTGAGACTCACATCCATCGAGTCAGTGATGCCATCCAGCCATCTCATCCTCTGTCGTCCCCTTCTCCTCCTGCCCCCAATCCCTCCCAGCATCAGAGTCTTTTCCAATGAGTCAACTCTTTGCATGAGGTGGCCAAAGTACTGGAGTTTCAGCTTCAGCATCATTCCTTCCATAGAACACCCAGGACTGATCTCCTTTAGAATGGGCTGGTTGGATCTCCTTGCAGTCCAAGGGATTCTCAAGAGTCTTCTCCAACACCACAGTTCAAAAGCATCAATTCTTCCGCACTCAGCTTTCTTCACAGTCCAACTCTCACATCCATACATGACCACTGGAAAAACCATAGCCTTGACTAGACGGACCTTTGTTGGAAAAGCAATGTCTCTACTTTTGAATATGCTATCTAGGTTGGTCATAACTTTTCTTCCAAGGAGTGTCTCTTAATTTCATGGCTGCAGTCACTATCTGCAGTGATTTTGGAGCCCAAAAAATAAACTCTGACACTGTTTCCCCATCCATTCCCTATGAAGTAATAGGGCCAGATGCCATGATCTTCGTTTTCTGAATGTTGAGCTTTAAGCCAACTTTTTCACTCTCTACTTTCACTTTCATCAAGAGGCTTTTTAGTTCCTCTTCACTTTCTGCCATAAGGGTGGTGTCATCTGCATATCTGAGGTGACTGATATTTCTCCCGGCAATATTGATTCCAGCTTGTGCTTCTTCCAGCCCAGCGTTTCTCATGATGTACTCTGCATATAAGTTAAATAAGCAGGGTGACAGTATACAGCCTTGATGTACTCCTTTTCCTATTTGGAGCCTAATAGTTGGTTTTAAAATGTACTTTGTCTAATATTACTATAGCTACTCCAGCTTTCTTTTAATTAGTATTAGCATGGTATATCTTCTTTCATCTTTTTACTTCTGATTTTTAAAGTGGATTTGTTTAGGCAGCATATTGTTTAATCTTTTTTTGGCCCCTTAAATAATCTCTGCACAGCAGCAGCAGCATAGTGTTTTTTTGGCCCCTCTATTAATCTTTGCCTATAGTGTTTCGACCAATTATGTTTAATATGATTATTGACAATTAAGTTTAAATCCATCCTTGTATTTGTTTTCTACTCTTCCCAACCAGGAGAAGGGAAAGGATACCCACTCCAGGATTCTTGCCTGGAGAATTCCATGGACTGTATAGTCCATGGGTCACAAAGAGTCAGACACAACTGAGCAACTTTGACTTTCACTCTTCCTGTCTCTTCATTTCATTTTTCCTGCTTTTCTTGGTATTACTTTTTATGGTTCCTTTTTATCTCCGTTGTCAGCTTCTTATCTTTAATGCTTTGCTTTGTTACTTTAATGGTTCCTCTCAAGTTTAAAAAATCTTTAACATCATACCCTACCTTCAAATATTATTATATCACTTCATATATAGTATACAAACCTTACAACAGCACATTTCCACTTCTCCTGGCCTTTATGCTAATGTCATACATTTTATTTTTAAATACATTTTATAACATATTGTTGGGTTGGCCCAACAGTTCATTTGGGCCAACAGTTCATATAGTTTTCTATAACATTGCTTTTTGTATAAATACTCAGTTATTTTTTAAAAATACAGTTATAAATTCAGTGACCTTTCTGAGTACTCTAACCAGTGCCCCATGAACCATGGTGTTGTTGCTGTTCAGTCACTAAGTCGGGTCTGACTCTTTGCGACCCCATGGACTGCAGCACGCCAGGCTTCCCTGTCCTCCACCATCTCCCAAAGTTTGCTCAAATTCATGTCTGTTGAATCTATGATGCCATCCAGTCTTCTCATCTTCTGTCATCCCCTTCTTCTCCTGCCTTCAATCTTGCCCAGCATCAGGGTCTTTTCCAATGAGTCGGCTCTTTGCATCAGGTGGCCAAAGTATTGGAGCTTCAGCTTCAGCATCAGTCCTTCCAATGAATATTCAGGGTTGGTTTCCTTTAGGATTGACTGGTTTGATCTCTTTGCAGTCTACGGGACTCTCAAGAGTCTTCTTCAACACCACAGTTCAAAAGCATCAATTCTTTGGCACTCAGCCTTCTTCATGGTCCAGCTCTCACTTCCATATATGACTACTGGAAAAACCATAGCTTTGACTATATGGACCTTTGCTGGCAAAAATATACTGTCCAGGCTTGTCATAGCTTTTCTTCCAAGGAGCAAGCTTCTTTTTATTTCATAGTTGCAGTCACCATCTGCAGTGATTTTGGAGCCCAAGAAAATAAAGTCTGTCCGTGTTTCCATTGTTTCCTCATCTATTTGCCATGAAGTGTTGGGACCAGGTGCCATGATTCCAATCTGGCCAATGGGAATAACACTATTCTTGCTCCAGTGAGTGTCAGATACTGTTGCCTCTAATTCTTTTGGGTGGTTCTTCCCCTGGCTTTGAACGTTTTCCTCATATTTGTGTACTGATCAGCACTCATGACTACTTGATGGGAACTCTCTGCAGATCCCTGGGTTTTTTCCTCTCTGTGTGCAGCTCTGCTTTCGATACTCAAGCCTGTGAACTCTAACTGCCTTGGTCTCCTTGGCTTCCAGCTGTGCCTCCTCAGCGCAGGGAGAACACCAAGCTCTGCCTCAGTCCGCCTTCTTGCTCTGTGGCCTGGATACTCTCTCAAGGTTGTAATTGGGGCAATTGGGTGATTCATGTCTCTTTTTCCTCATCTCTCAGGTGTCACTGCCCTTCATTGCTTGATGCCCAGTGTCTTAAAGCTATTGTTTTATGTATTTTGATTATTTCAGGAAGGCAGGCCAGTCTGGTCCCTGCTTCTCCCTATTGGCTGGAAGTAGAAGTCTTCCCTGGGCTTTGATTACTTTTGAAAGCATGTTTGCATTTTTCTTATTTTATCCTGGCTGTACCCTTGTCATGTGAGGTATTTTTTATTCTCACTTTAGGGATAAGGAAACTGAGGACTAGAGAGAAAAAATGGCTTTCTGAGCGTTATGTAGAGAGTCAGTGGCAAGAGAGGAAAGTCTGAATGTTTTCAGCATTCTGTTATAGTTTCTGTACAGATTGTTCCAATTCATGACTCCTCTGCAGTGCATTGTTAGCACATAGTCTGATGAAGAAATAGTAGCTCAGGAAAGTGAAGAAATTTTGCCCAAGTTCCACAGGTTAAAATAAGTCTTAGATCTACAATTGAATCCAGAGTTGGTAGTGGTTTATAATAGAGTGGCCCGCATTCTTCTGAATAATAATTGTTCTTTTCACTTATTTTTAAAGGTTTATTTGTTCTTGCATTAATTTATTATCTCAACAAACATTTATTGGCTATCTTTTACATATCACTTACAATGTTAAGTTCTGGATAAAAATATAGGTAAAAACAAGCATGGTTGTCCCTGCCTCCCAGCTTCTTAACTATAGTTGGGAAATTAGAAAAGAATACAAATAAATGATATAAACTATTTTATTTAATAGGTTTGTTACTTTTTCCCCAGACATTTTAGTTTTGAACATGTATCACAGTTTTAGTTTAAGCAGGTCACAAGGAAAGAGGCTTAAGCCGGCCAATTCTAGATTGTCCCACAGAAAAGTTTTATAGGAAAACGAAATGATTAGGTTATCACCCTTAGACTGGATACAAGAAAAAAGGATTGTTTCCAGATCATTAAGTTCTGACTGACAGTCAGCTGAGTGGGTGGGTAACTGGCTTCCCAGAAGAGGTCTTAATCTCATTAAAGTTTATCAGAAAATTGCTTAAGCATTTTATCAAAGCTAATTTCTTCCCAGAAGGAGGCTGGGAATTACATCATGCAAAAAAGTTCTGTCCCATAGCAGGTTTGAGACTTTGTTTCTTTATCAGGAATGTGTACAGAGTAGAGTGAAGGAGATGAGGGTAGGGTGAATTCCAACACCACAATGATCACTAACCTTGTGTGAGTGGTTATTATATGCCAGGCGCTATTCCCTTTGCTTGGCAGATATTAACTCATTTAATTCTTGTTATTCCGAGGTTAAAGCATCTGCCTGGAATGTGGGAGACCCTGGGTTCGATCCCTGGGTCGGGAAGATCCCCTGGAGAAGGAAATGGCAACCCACTCCAGTACTCTTGCCTGGAGAATCCCATGGAGGGAGGAGCCTGGTAGGTTACAGTCCATGGGGTTGCAAAGAGTCGGACACAACTGAGCGACTTCACACACACATTTCCAAATTACAAAGAAGGAAAGTGAGGCACAGAGTTTAAGTAGCTTGCTCAAGTTCTCACAATTAGGATGTGATTTTTTTTTTTTTTAAGTCAAGAAGATGTCATAAAGAAGTTTGGGAAATCTGTTCTCCAGGTGGGTTGATGAGGAGAAAAGCATTCCAAGCAGTCCTGACCTCCACCCTATTCTGTGCCATCAAGCCGTGCTTGTCATCAGAGGTGCAGAGGGTCTGAGCTCACGGGTCTGCTTACCCCCCATGCCTAATAACCAGGATATCCACTTGGATTTGTGCCTTGTGGTTAGAAGGTGGCTGACTTGAGTCCCAGGTGTGTTTTCAGACCATATGTTGTGGTTTGGGCAGAGTGGAGACCTCCCTCCACCTAGAAGCTCTTATAAGCAAAACTGCTGGCCAAGGCAAAAACGCTTTAATTTAGCTCATCTGGTCACCCGTAGGTGACAAGAGTGGAGATGAGGGTCATTTTCGCTCTAGCCTGAGTGTTCTTTTTTGTTTGTTTGACGTATTTCTGCATCTTTGCCATTAAATGCTACTTCTCAGAGGTTAAAGCATCTGCCTACGATGCAGGAGACCAGGGTTCAGTCCCTGGGTCAGGAAGATCCCCTGGAGAAGGAAATGGCAACCCGCTCCAGTACTCTTGCCTGGAGAATCCCATGGACAGAGGAGCCTGGTGGGCTACAGTCCACGGGGTCGCAAAGAGTCGGACACGACTGAGCCACTTCACTTCAGAAAGGTAAAAGTGCAAGCTCAGTCGTGTGCGATGACCCCATGGACAGTAACCCGCCTGGCTGCTCTGTCCATGGAATTTTCCAGGCAAGAGTACTAGAGTGGGTTGTCATTTCCTACTCCAGGGGATCTTCCTGACCCAGGGATGGAACGCACATCTCTTGTGTTGCCCGCAATGGCAAGCAGATTCTTTACTGCTGAGCCACCGTGTAGTGAGGGAGTGTTGAAAGTTGTAATAGGGATCCTACTATTGTAGTGTAAATACCAGTAAAGATAATAAAGTTTTCAGTTCAATTCAGTCGCTCAGTCGTGTCCGACTCATTACAACCCTATGCATCGCAGCACGCCAGGCCTCCCTGTCCATCACCAACTCCCGGAGTCCACCCAAACCCATGTCCATCAAGTCAGTGACGCCATCCAGCCATCTCATCGTCTGTCGTCCCCTTCTCCGCATGCCCCCAGTCCCTCCCACAAATATAAATTGCTAGTTCCTGCAGGTTTGTCCCAGGCACAGGAAGAGCCTTTCAGAATCTAACTTGTTAGAAATTACAGAAGCTTCTGAGTGGAAATTTAAAGAGATCATTAAAAAAATAGTATTACTTATAACTCACTATAAAATTCCACTAACCTCAATCCAACTACTGTGTTATTTTTGCATATTATCTTCTAGATGTACATACACGCTGGGCATTTTGTCTATGGCGCATACCTACTATTTTGTATTCTGCTTGTTTTCAGTGACCAGTGGATCATAAACATTTTTCATGTTTCTGCATAATTATCATTTTAATGGTCACATAATATTCCATTGTGCTGAGGTACCATAATTTATTAAACCATTCCCCTTAATGTTGGCCATTTATATTTTCAGTTTGGGGCTTTTATAGATAACACTGCAGTGAGCATCTTCTTGCAAATAGCTTTTTGCAGCTGTTGAATTTCCATAGGAATAATTCCTAATAGAGGAATTACTGGTAGAGGACATGGACATCTATATGGCTCTTTCTCTATGTTGCTGATTGCTTTCCGAAAATACTATTTAAAACAGTGTCATCACTCTGGAATGCACCTACTAGTTTCATCTCAGCTCCAATAGTGTTAGCAAAAGCATTTTTTTTGGCTAATTTGACTGATAAAATGTTATTCCAATTTGCTTTAATTTACATTATTTGTTTACTAATGAAGATTACTATTTCTCCATGCATTTATTAATGTTGTATTGAATATCTGTGGATTATGTGTTCATTTATCTGTTATGCTTTGGTGTTTTCTTATAAATTTAAATTGGCTTTTTGTAGACTATCAGTATTAATTATTTTTGCCTTGTCAATTCAAAATTTACCAACAGTTTGTTGTCTTCTTTTTAACTTCAGTTTTCATTATAGAGAAGCTTTAGTGTGTGGGAATTGTCAATCTCTTCATCTGTATTTTTTATTTTTCCAAAGAAGGGAAAATAATTCCTCTTTAGATCTTTTGAGTATTTTATATGTATTTCATTTAATCATTTATTCAGCACAGAATTATATAGTGCCTTTCATGGGCCAGATATTTTTTTAGGCTCCAAGGATATGAAACTCCCATCTTATTGGCCATTATATTCTGGTGAGGAGAGAGACAGTAAGCAAATACATAACTGGTATGTCAGGTAGCAATAAATCTTAAAAAATAAGTGAAGAATGATAAGGGAAAGATTTAGTGCTCAGGAAAGGCCACTCACAGTGACATTTGACCACTATACATAGGAATATTTGAGCAGAGACCTGAATAAGTGACGGGGGAACAGCAAGTGCAAAGGCCCTGGGGTGGGGGACATACATAGCTTATTGAGGAAGCAGGGAAGCCCTGTGATTGGAGTGGAGAAATATGGGAGAGAATGGGGGAAAACGAGGTTATCACCAGATGATACGGAGCTCTTATAAGGACACTAGATTAAATCTGAATGAGATGGGAAGCCACTCAAGTTGAGAGAGCAGGGTAGAGATATAACCTGACTTACAACTTAACAGGATCACTAGGGGTTTTTGTATTTGAGTCATTTTGGCTGATTTAATTTTCTAGGTATATAGTCACGTCATATACAGGCAATATTGTTGTTTCTTTCTTTTCAGTAATTATTTCCATTATGCTGTCTTTATCTCTTTTTTTTTGACAAGAACTTTCAAGACAATGTTAAATAATTATATTTTTATTAATGATTTTGATAACATGATATAGTAAGCATCATTATATGTTTGAAATTTGGAGAAGTTAATTATAATTTAGTTTAAATATAGATGCTGTCTGTTATTCTCATTCTGAAAGTTTTATTAGAAATGACGATTGAATTCTATAAAATATCTTTTAGCTATGTATGAAAATTACAGGATGTGTTTCCTATTTAACATCTTAATATGATGTGACATATTTATAGAGCCCCACGTGTGAAGCAATTTGGGCCTGCAGTCTCAGGATAACCCTACTCCTCACGGTGTAATTTTGGTATATTGAGTATATTGCTGTTCTTTTTGGAGAAGGCAATAGCACCCCACTCCAGTACTCTTGCCTGGAAAATCCCATGGATGGAGGAGCCTGGTAGGCTGCAGTCCATGGGGTCACTAAGAGTTAGACATGATTGAGTGACTTCACTTTCCCTTTTCACTTTCATGCATTGGAGAAGGAAATGGCAACCCACTCCAGTGTTCTTGCTTGGAGAATCCCAGGGATGGGGGAGCCTGGTGAGCTGCCGTCCATGGGGTCGCACAGAGTCAGTCACGACTGAAGCGACTTAGCAGCAGCAGCAGTTGTTCTTTTAAGACTGTCCTATCTGTGCTCAGAATTAGCTTAGCCTGGACCCTGCATCTCTGACTCAGTCCTGCCCCTGACCATGGTTGAGGGGAGTCCTGAGGCAGAGAAGGACAGACAGAGTCTGGGAGAGTGGAGGTACCTGATGGAAGGTGAAGTCACTCAGTCGTGTCCGACTCTTTGCGACCCCGTGGACTGTAACCTACTAGGCTTCTCCGTCCATGGGATTCTCCAGGCAAGAATACTGGAGTGGATTGCCATTTCCTTCGCCAGGGGATCTTCTCGACCCAGGGATCGAACCCGGGTCTCCTGCATTGGAGGCAGACGCTTTAACCTCTGAGCCACCGTAATGATACTTTTAATGCACATCCTCAAGTAAGACATGGTGTTCCATCCTTCATTTCAATTTTATCAAACTGTGTATATTCAGAGTTTAAAAGAATCAACTAGTTCAATGACTTCTTACAAAAAATAACAGTCCTCTCCCTATGCTACCTCATTTCCCAGAGACAACCCCTTCTTTCCTTTTTCTGCTGTATTTCTTTTTAAATTTTAATTTACCCATCTCTAAGTAATATGGTTTAAAAAATTTTTTTTCCTTCGGTGTTTCTTCTAGAAGGTCTTGTAGGTCTTCATAGAACCGTTCAACTTCAGTTTCTTGGGTATCAGTGGTTGAGGCATAGACTTAGGTTACTGTGATGCTGAATGATCTGCCTTGGAAATGAGCCAAGATCAGTCTGTCAGTTTTGAGACTGTACCTAAGTACTGCATTTTGGAGTCTTTTGTTGACTATGATGGCTACTCCATTTCTCCTAAGGGATTCTTGCCCACAATAGTGAAATAATAGTCATCTGAATTAAGTTCTCCAGTTCCTATCCATTTTAGTTCACTGAGTCTTATGTCTTGCCATCAGTCTTGACATTTCCTGCTTGACCATCTCCAATTTACCTTGATTCATGGACCTAACATTGCAAGTTCCTATGCAATATTGTTCTTTACAATATTGGACTTTACTTTCACTACCAGACACATTCACAGCTGAGTGTCAAGAAAGAAGTTCCTGTTTTGGCCCAGGCGATTCATTCTTACTGGAGCTATTAGTAACCGCCCTCTGCTCTTCTCCAGTAGCGTATTGGATGTCTTCTCACCTGGATTTCATCTTCTGGCATCATGTCTTTCTGCCTTTTCATACTGTCGATGGAGCTTGCCATTTCCATCTCCAGTGGACCACATTTTATCAGAACTCTTCACTGTGACCTATAGGTCTTGAGTGGCTCTGCACAGAATGGCTCCTAGCTTCACTGAGTTATGCCAGCCCCTTCCCCACAACAAGGTTGTGATCCATGAAAAGGTTAGGACAGAGAAGCCCTGGTGTGCTACAGTTGCAAAGAGTTGGGCACGACTCAGCAACTAAAAAACAATAATAAGTAATATGCTTATATCGCTACTTTTCCATTTTTTAATTTTAAACATTAGCATTTATTGACTTTCATTATAGAAGATGATGATGTAGCTCTCTTTACCCTAGATCAACAGTGCAACACATATTTCCCCTACCCTCATCCTTAGTTCATAACTGTGGTTAGATCAATATACACTGTTTATATTATTGTGGTGATGTATGCTGGTTGCTCCTGAGCTATGTAATATATTATAGGATTCCTTTTGGCACAACTTTTTAGTTTTCTCTGGAGTTAATAATTGTCTTTGGTTTTGTTTATGTGTTTGTTTGCTTAGTTTTCTGTGTATTTATCATTAATTCAGCCCAGAATGTTCCCTTAGTTGAATACCTTTCCAGTCCTTCAAAATAAACAAATAAAATAGTAATCTATCAGTTTCCCTTGTGGCTTAGTTGGTAAAGAATCCACCTGCAATCAGGATACCTGGGTTTAATCCCTGGGTTGGGAAGATCCCCTGGAGAAGGGAAAGGGAGGGTACCTACTCCAGTATTATGGCCTGGAGAATTCCATGGACTGTATAGTCCATGGGGTCACAAAGAGTCAGACACAACTGAGTGACTTTCACTGTCAATTTCATCTCCTTATAGAAATTTCTTGGCAAACATTGGACCTGTTCCATTCTTGTCTGGTTGCTCTCTGATACACAGCTATAATTCTGGGATCCTCATGCACCATCTTTTTAAGGAGTCCCTTCAGTTCAGTTCAGTCGCTCAGTCGTGTCCGACTCTTCGCGACCCCATGAATTGCAGCACACCAGGCCTCCCTGTCCATCACCATCTCCCGGAGTTCACTCAGACTCACGTCCATCGGGTCAGTGATGCCATCCAGCCATCTCATCCTCTGTCATCTCCTTCTCCTCCTGCCCCCAATCCTTCCCAGCATCAGAGTCTTTTCCAATGAGTCAGCTCTTTGCATGAGGTGGCCAAAGTACTGGAGTTTCAGCTATAGCATCATTCCTTCCAAAGAAATCCCAGGGGTGATCTCCTTTGGAATGGACTGGTTGGATCTCCTTGCAGTCCAAGGGACTCTCAAGAGTCTTCTCCAACACCACAGTTCAAAAGCATCAATTCTTCGGCACTCAGCCTTCTTCACAGTCCAACTCTCACATCCATACATGACCACAGGAAAAACCATAGCCTTGACTAGACGGACCTTCCCTTACCCTCTCTTATTTGAACTATTTCCTGAATCGAATATCTTCTTCCTTGTTGGTATGCTCCCTTGTTTTGATGGAATGCATCCTTTAGCAGCTTCATGAGAAAAGTGCTTGAGGTACTTCCTTCCTCTTTTCTTCCATTCTTTTTTATTTAAATTTTTTTACTCTTAAACATAATTAATCACATTTAAAAATTCTTAAAATTTGTACATGCAGTTTAACACATAATTACAATGCAAACACCCAAGAAACCACCATCCATGTCCAGAAACCCTAGGAACTCCTGAGAGGTAACTACTAGCCTTATTTTGTGGTAATAATTTCCTTGGTTTTCTTTTGCCAACTATGTTTGCATCCTAATCATTTAAATTTGCCTGGTTTTGAACCAGATAAAAATGGAATCATTATATGAATATAGATGCAAAAATTCTCAACAAAATATTAGCAAACCAAATCCAAAAACTTGTGAAAAAATTCATATGCTGCAATCAAGTTGGATTCATCCCAGGGTCACAGGGATGGTTCAACATATGCCAGTCAATCAATGTGATACACCACACCAACAAAAGAAAGAACAAAAACCATATGATCACGTCAATAGATGCAGAAAAGCATTTGATAAAATTCAGTATCCATTCATTATAAAAGCTCTTATCAAAATGGGTACAGAGAGAACTTATCTAAGCATAATAAAAGCTATTTATGACAAAACCACAGCCCACATAATACGCAGGATAAAAAGCTGAATGCTTTCTCACTGAAATCTGGAACAAGAACAAGGATCCCACTCTCACCACGTCTATTCAACATAGTATTGGAGGGCCTAGTCAGAGCAATCAGATAAGAAAAAGAAATAAAAGGTATCCAAATTGGAAGAGAAGAGGTAAAATTGTCCTTATATGCAGATGATGTGATGCTATATAGAGAAAACCCTAAATATTCCACACAGAAACTACTAGAACTGAGGATGCATTCATCAAGCTGGCAGGATACAAGGTTAACATACAGAAATCTGTTGCATTTTTTTATACTAGCAACCAAATATCAGAAAGGGAAAGTTAAAAAAAAAAACTTTAAAAATTGCATTAAAAAGGACTGAAGTATAAGGGAAAATGAATAAATTCACTCTTATAAGTGGAAGATTTAAGCACATTTCTCTCAATAGTTGATAAAATGGACCAAAAAGTTAATAACCTAATGGAAGACTTGAAAAAAATTAATTNCTTTAAAAATTGCATTAAAAAGGACAGAAGTATAAGGGAAAATGAATAAATTCACTCTTATAAGTGGAAGATTTAAGCACATTTCTCTCAATAGTTGATAAAATGGACCAAAAAGTTAATAACCTAATGGAAGACTTGAAAAAAATTAATTAACATTCTTAAAAGTTAATCAACATGCTTGAGGTAGTGGCCATATACAGAACCCTGTGCTCAACACTTGAGAATACATATATTTCTCAAGCACACATTAGTAATTCACCAAGCCAAACTTGTATGAGGTCACAAAACAAGGCTCAGTCCATCATGAAAAAGCAAGATGTGGAAAAAGTGTATGATGTACTACTACCTATTATTTTAGCAGGTAAATCAAAAACCTCAGATATGCAGATGACACCACCTTTATGGCAGAAAGTGAAGAGGAACTAAAAAGCCTCTTGATGAAAGTGAAAGTGGAGAGTGAAAAAGTTGGCTTAAAGCTCAACATTCAGAAAACGAAGATCATGGCATCTGGTCCCATCACTTCATGGGAAATAGATGGGGAAACAGTGGANGATGACAGAGGATGAGATGTTTGGATGGCATCACTGACTTGACAGACATGAGTTTGAGCAAGCTCCAGGAGTTGGTGATGGAAAGGGAAGCCTGGTGTGCTGCAGTCCATGGGGTTGTAAAGAGTTGGACATGACTGAGTGACTGAACTAAACTGATATGTATTAGCAGGCATAAAGTATTTCTGGAAGACTTAACAAAAAAACTTCACAGACTTTTTTTTCTGAGGAAGAAGATGGGTTAGGATTTGACAGAGACCTAATTTTCATCATGATATGTTTATTTTTAAATTTTTTCTAACTTTAGTGTGTCTTCCTTTTTATTAGAATCATAAATTAAAAATATATTTAGGTAGTTGTAAGAGAAAGTTTTAAGAAAATGCAGTTTTTACAAAATTATTTGCTACCATATATAGTAAACTGCTGTAAGCTTGAGGAAAGACCAGCTTGCGGTGGCTTGGTGGAGTTGCAGAAACTCCAGGAAGAAGAGATTTTTACTGGATCTTGAGATCTGAGTAACATTTGAATTGGGAGAGAGAGGAAGGACACTCTAAACCTCTGGAAGCAATTCCACTGAGACTCATGTATTGTGATCAGTGACCCTGGAAACTGACACATGGAAGGGACCCTCACCGGCACAGATTGCTCTTGGAAGCAGTAGAATGGAGACAAGGTGGATGAAGCTGATGCAATGATCCTCAAAGGAAGCGCTAACCCCACGTGGGAGCTTCAAGGCGGCAAGTCCAATAAATGAACTTCTGTTTCTTTTGAGCCCACAAGCACCCTTCCTTCTCCCTGCAGTTGTTGATACAATTAATATTTCCCTTTATGGAAGAAGCACAGGTGAACATCAGCCTCTCCCAGAAACCATGAAGACTCTTTCGAAGACGACACCTAGACCGTAATTTTCAAAGCTATCCGTTTGGTTGTGCCCGGGCTTCTGAGTACAGATAAGTGTTTCACAAGTATCCTTAACTACTAGAAAGCACTGGGGAAAGCAGGTGGCATCCAGCCAGCTAGAGCAAGACTGCTAATATAGGTGGTGAGATAGCACTGGCTGTTTCCCGTGCAGTTTTCTTCCCATTAGAATATCCATGGGGATCGAGGAAGGGAAGGAAGGGGGTCTTGTCTTTATTAGAGCTTCTCTGTATTAGAGCTTCCATCCTGGCATTCAAAGTTCTTCACAATTTGTTTTTCTTTCCTATTTAGCGTTCCCCACTGCCCCTACCTCCTGTCTCCCCTCTTTGCCCTCATGCCTTGGTTGTGTTTATTATTGTGCCATTGTTTATACCCCCTACACTCAGCCAGTCAGCTAGGGTGGGGAGTGGTGGAGGTGTACAAATAACAGCATTTACCTGTTCTCGATTTATTTTACATCTTTACTGGGGTACTGGGATAAGACTTGAGAAATACACGCATGTGAAACTGATAAAAATGTAATTGGTTCATGATTGGGAGAAAGCATGGACTTCCTTGATAGCTCAGTTGGTAAAGTGTCTGCCTGCCATGCAGGAGACCCCAGTTCAATTCCTGGGTTGGGAAGATCTGCTGGAAAAGCCTAGGCTACCCACTCCTGTATTCTTGGGCTTCCCTTGTGGCTCAGCTGGTAAAGAATCCACCTGCAATGTGAGAGACCTTTGTTCATTCCTTGGGTTGGGAAGATCCCCTGGAGAAGGGAAAGGCTACCCACTCCGGTATTCTGGCCTGGAGAATTCTATGGACTATATAGTCCATGGGGTTGCAAAGAGTTGGACACAGCTGAGCAAGTTTTATTCTCATTCTCCCTGGGAGAAAGATGGTAGACTGGAAGGTCCCACTGAATTAAGTAGGAGACAGGAGACCTGAATTTTTGTTTCAGTTCAGCCGCTGACTTAGTGTGTTTTTAATCATGGCTGCAAAATTGATTTCTAACCTCTCACCAAATTAATTACCCCTAAAACTTAACTTAAAATGTCCATTTTATTTTATCTCATGATTTTGTGGGTCAGGAATTTGGATGGAACTCGGCTGATTGATTTCTCTGCTCAATGTGACATCGATTGAGGTCATACTGTTGTACTTGGCTGCAAGATGGGCTGGTCTATATGGTGTCCAAGATGGTTTCACTTATATGTATGGCGTCTAGAAGTTTGAAATCAAAGTATCAGTATGTGTATGCTCCCTCTGAAAGCCCTAAGGAAGGATCCTTCTTTTTTAATTTTTAAAATTATTTACTCTTTGAGGCCACACCGTGTGGTATGTGGGATCTTAGTTTTCCAACCAGGGACTGAAAATCTGCCTCCTGCATTGGGAACATGGAGTCTTAACCACCAGACCACCAGGGAAGCCTGGGAGGGATCCTTGTTTGCTGCTGGCTTCTGGTGCTTGCCAGGAGTCCTTGGCATTTCTTGGCTATAGATGCATCACTTGAGTCTCTGCCCCCATGTTCACATGGGCCTCTCCCCTGGGTACCCTCTTCTTATAAGGATCCTAGTCATACTGGGTTTAGGGCCTACCCTGATCCAGCATGACCTCAGCTTAACTTGATTAAATCTGTAATGACTCAATTTCCAAATAAAGTGACATGCACAGGTTTCAGCTAAACATGAATTCAGTTCAGTTCAGTTCAGTCGCTCAGTCGTGTCCAACTCTTTGCGACCCCGTGAATCGCAGCACGCCAGGCCTCCCTGTCCATCACCATCTCCCAGAGTTCACTCAGACTCATGTCCATCGAGTCAGTGATGCCATCCAGCCATCTCATCCTCTGTCATTTCCTTCTCCTCCTGCCCCCAATCCCTCCCAGCATCAAAGTCTTTTCCAATGAGTCAACCCTTTGCATGAGGTGGCCAAAGTACTGGAGTTTCAGCTATAGCATCATTCCTTCCAAAGAAATCCCAGGGCTGATCTCCTTTAGAATGGACTGGTTGGATCTCCTTGCAGTCCAAGGGACTCTCAAGAGTCTTCTCCAACACCACAGTTCAAAAGCATCAATTCTTTGGCACTCAGNACTGATATGTATTAGTAGGCATAAAGTATTTCTGGAAGACTTAACAAAAAAACTTCACAGACTTTTTTTTCTGAGGAAGAAGATGGGTTAGGATTGGACAGAGACCTAATTTTCATCATGATATGTTTATATTTAAATTTTTTCTAACTTTAGTATGTCTTCCTTTTTATTAGAATCATAAATTAAAAATATATTTAGGTAGTTGTAAGAGAAAGTTTTAAGAAAATGCAGTTTTTACAAAATTATTTGCTACCATATATAGTAAACTGCTGTAAGCTTGAGGAAAGACCAGCTTGCGGTGGCTTGGTGGAGTTGCAGAAACTCCAGGAAGAAGAGATTTTTACTGGATCTTGAGATCTGAGTAACATTTGAATTGGGAGAGAGAGGAAGGACACTCTAAACCTCTGGAAGCAATTCCACTGAGACTCATGTATTGTGATCAGTGACCCTGGAAACTGACACATGGAAGGGACCCTCACCGGCACAGATTGCTCTTGGAAGCAGTAGAATGGAGACAAGGTGGATGGAGCTGATGCAATGATCCTCAAAGGAAGCGCTAACCCCACATGGGAGCTTCAAGGCGGCAAGTCCAATAAATGAACTTCTGTTTCTTTTGAGCCCACAAGCACCCTTCCTTCTCCCTGCAGTTGTTGATACAATTAATATTTCCCTTTATGGAAGAAGCACAGGTGAACATCAGCCTCTCCCAGAAACCATGAAGACTCTTTCGAAGACGACACCTAGACCGTAATTTTCAAAGCTATCCGTTTGGTTGTGCCCGGGCTTCTGAGTACAGATAAGTGTTTCACAAGTATCCTTAACTTCTAGAAAGCACTGGGGAAAGCAGGTGGCATCCAGCCAGCTAGAACAAGACTGCTAATATAGGTGGTGAGATAGCACTGGCTGTTTCCCATGCAGTTTTCTTCCCATTAGAATATCCATGGGGATCGAGGAAGGGAAGGAAGGGGGTCTTGTCTTTATTAGAGCTTCTCTGTATTAGAGCTTCCATCCTGGCATTCAAAGTTCTTCACAATTTGTTTTTCTTTCCTATTTAGCGTTCCCCACTGCCCCTACCTCCTGTCTCCCCTCTTTGCCCTCATGCCTTGGTTGTGTTTATTATTGTGCCATTGTTTATACCCCCTACACTCAGCCAGTCAGCTAGGGTGGGGAGTGGTGGAGGTGTACAAATAACAGCATTTACCTGTTCTCGATTTATTTTACATCTTTACTGGGGTACTGGGATAAGACTTGAGAAATACACGCATGTGAAACTGATAAAAATGTAATTGGTTCATGATTGGGAGAAAGCATGGACTTCCTTGATAGCTCAGTTGGTAAAGTGTCTGCCTGCCATGCAGGAGACCCCAGTTCAATTCCTGGGTTGGGAAGATCTGCTGGAAAAGCCTAGGCTACCCACTCCTGTATTCTTGGGCTTCCCTTGTGGCTCAGCTGGTAAAGAATCCACCTGCAATGTGAGAGACCTTTGTTCATTCCTTGGGTTGGGAAGATCCCCTGGAGAAGGGAAAGGCTACCCACTCCGGTATTCTGGCCTGGAGAATTCTATGGACTATATAGTCCATGGGGTTGCAAAGAGTTGGACACAGCTGAGCAAGTTTTATTCTCATTCTCCCTGGGAGAAAGATGGTAGACTGGAAGGTCCCACTGAATTAAGTAGGAGACAGGAGACCTGAATTTTAGTTTCAGTTCAGCCGCTGACTTAGTGTGTTTTTAATCATGGCTGCAAAATTGATTTCTAACCTCTCACCAAATTAATTACCCCTAAAACTTAACTTAAAACGTCCATTTTATTTTATCTCATGATTTTGTGGGTCAGGAATTTGGATGGAACTCGGCTGATTGATTTCTCTGCTCAATGTGACATCGATTGAGGTCATACTGTTGTACTTGGCTGCAAGATGGGCTGGTCTATATGGTGTCCAAGATGGTTTCACTTATATGTATGGCGTCTAGAAGTTTGAAATCAAAGTATCAGTATGTGTATGCTCCCTCTGAAAGCCCTAAGGAAGGATCCTTCTTTTTTAATTTTTAAAATTATTTACTCTTTGAGGCCACACCGTGTGGTATGTGGGATCTTAGTTTTCCAACCAGGGACTGAAAATCTGCCTCCTGCATTGGGAACATGGAGTCTTAACCACCAGACCACCAGGGAAGCCTGGGAGGGATCCTTGTTTGCTGCTGGCTTCTGGTGCTTGCCAGGAGTCCTTGGCATTTCTTGGCTATAGATGCATCACTTGAGTCTCTGCCCCCATGTTCACATGGGCCTCTCCCCTGGGTACCCTCTTCTTATAAGGATCCTAGTCATACTGGGTTTAGGGCCCACCCTGATCCAGCATGACCTCAGCTTAACTTGATTAAATCTGTAATGACTCAATTTCCAAATAAAGTGACATGCACAGGTTTCAGCTAAACATGAATTCAGTTCAGTTCAGTTCAGTCGCTCAGTCGTGTCCAACTCTTTGCGACCCCGTGAATCGCAGCACGCCAGGCCTCCCTGTCCATCACCATCTCCCAGAGTTCACTCAGACTCATGTCCATCGAGTCAGTGATGCCATCCAGCCATCTCATCCTCTGTCATTTCCTTCTCCTCCTGCCCCCAATCCCTCCCAGCATCAAAGTCTTTTCCAATGAGTCAACCCTTTGCATGAGGTGGCCANCAGAAAATGCCTTCTCTTTTGTCAAGAAAGTCATACAGCATGCTAAGTCGCTTCAGTCGTGTCCGACTCTGTGTGACCCCACGGACTGCAGCACACCAAGCTTCCTGTCCTGCCAGGCTTCTCTGTCCATGGGATTCTCCAGACTAGAATCCTAGAGTGTGTTGCTATGCCCTCCTCCAGGGGAACTTCCCAACCCAAGGTCCAACTTGCACCTCTTAGCTCTCCTTCATTGGCAGGGGGTTCTTTACCACTAGTGCCACGTGGGAAGCCCCTGGAAGAATTCTATGTTATATATTAATTTACTTATGACTTTCCTATTTTGCATATAATTTGTATCTTACCCTCTCTTGAGATTTGGGAACTCCTCAAGTTTTGCAGGGGCTTCCTTGGTGGCTCAGATGGTAAAGAATCTGCCTGCAATGGAAGACACCTGGGTTCGATCCCTGGGTCAGGAAGATCCCTTGGAAAAGGAAATGGCAACCCACTCTAAGATTCTTGCCAGGAGAATTCCATGGACAGAGGAGCCTGGTGGGCTAGTCCATGGGGTCACAAAGCGTTGGACACAACTAAGCAACTAACAAATACACAGCTCTGTAGGATTCTGCTGAGTCTTGTAATCCTTTTATCTCACTGGGTCTCTAAGAAAACATTTAACTGGCACCATCAAAATATACACCTTCATTGGGTTGATCATTATCTTTGAAAACGTGTTAATGACAATTGCAGTTTAATGAATAAAAGAAAGAAAAGGTTTTACATGAAAATAGATCTGTTTTCCTTTTTGTCCTTCCCCATTCATTCATTTGTTCCCATTTTCCTTCCAAACAGAAAAGTGAAGCCAGAAAGATTTGGAAAATAAGTTGATGGGCTTCGGGAATGAAGACTCAGAGATGATGACAAAGGGGAATATGGATCACTAACCCATTCTAGGGGCTTCCCTGGTGGCTCAGAGGTTAAAGCGTCTGCCTCCAATGCGGGAGACCCGGGTTTGATCCCTGGGTCAGGAAGATCCCCTGGAGAAGGAAATGGCAATCCACTCCAGTATTCTTGCCTGGAGAATCCCATGGACGGAGAAGCCTACTAGGTTACAGTCCACGGGGTTGCAAAGAGTCGGACACGACTAAGCGACTTCACCTCTACCAACCCATTCTAGAGTTGTTATCNCAGGGTGGGCTGGAAGGTTGGCCTCCATGCCTGCCTGTGGCCACCCTGCTGGAGCATCTCGGGGTAGCTGTGCTTCCTAGGTACTGGCTCTGGGCTCAGGAGACTGCCCCAAGAGACCCACATGGAAACCTCAAAGCTTCTTATGATCCATCCTTGGTGGTCACAGAATGTCATTTGACCACATTGCATTAGCAGAGTGAGTCATATTCAAGGGGATTAGACTCCCTCTTGACAAAAGAAATGTCAAAGAATTTGTATCCATTTTAACCTGCCACACTGTGTTATCTTTATGGAGGCTACTATCCCATGTACCATGGTAGATATTTTCACACTTTTTGCCTTACTTAAGTCTCTCCTGACCATTCTGACTTAGGTTTTGCTCACTCTTCATGTAGAAAGACCAGTCAAGAGATTCTCTGTAACTTGTTCAGAGTCACACAGCTAGTGAACAGTGGAGCTGAGATTTGAACTCATGGCTATCTCATTGTAAAGCATTCTCCTTCCAGAACATCAGCCTGGAAAGAGAAGAGAGCTAGCTCCTGTTGGCACCAGAAGCGTTGGGTTGGCGTGAATATGAGGCTCCTGTGCTCATGCCGTCGTGGGCATTGCATCAGGGACTGTAACCACTGCCGCTGCAGTTTAGTTGCTTCAGTCATGTCCAACTCTGTGCAACTCTATGGGCTATAGCCCCCCAGGCTCCTCTGGCCATGGGATTCTCCAGGCAAGAATACTGGAGTGGGTTGCTATGCCCTCCTCCAGGGGATCTTCCTGACCCAGGGATCGAACCCGGATCGCCTGCATTGCAGGCATTGTAACCACAGCAGCAGTATATTTTCCCTGGGTCCAATTCCCCCACCTGTAGGGGCATGGCTTGACTGCTACTGAGATAGGAAGAGGAACAACCTTTAAAAGAAAATGCCATAGCTGTTGAGGACACACCATAAACTGTTTAGAACCAGCCAGGTCTTAGATGGCAGATGAGTCAACTTCAACTAGACTTTAAAGCACCTTATTACAGATCAGCAGGCTAAATGACACCCTTAACAGGGCCATGGCAGTGCTAAGGCTAACATAGTAGGTCAGAAAGTGGGTGGTGGCCTAGTTCCTGGAAATCCCCACCCCTTCTTCAAGATAATTGGAATAATAATCCCACTCATTAGCCTATGAATTTACCTAGCTCATAAATACAAACCACCCAATATTTGGGGGCCTCTTCCCTTTTTAAGATGCTTTATACTCCCTCTGTGGAGTGTGTTCCTTGCAGGGCCATTCTCGGTTTCTGAGACAGATCACATTCCATCTATGGAATGTTGTTGTTCAGTCACTCAGTCACATCTGACTCTTTGTGACCCCATGGACTACAGCATGCCAGCCTTCCCTATCCTTCACCATCTCTTGGAGTTTGCTCAAACTCATGTCCATTGAGTCAGTGAAGCTATCCAACCATCTCATCCTCTGTCTCTCCTTTCTCCTCCTGCCCTCAACCTTTCCCAGTGTTAGGGTCTTTTCCAATGAGTCAGTTCTTTGCATCAGGTGGCCAAAGTATTGGAGTTTCAGCTTCAGCATCATTCCTTCCAATGAATATTCAGGATTGATTTCCTTTAGGATTGACTGGTTGGATCTCCTTGCAGTCCAAGGGACTCTCAAGAGTCTTCTCCAATGCCACAGTATAAAAGCATCAATTCTTCAGTGCACGGCCTTCTTTATGGTCCAACTCTCATATCCATACACAACTACTGGGAAAACCATAGCTTTGACTACACAGACCTTTGGAATGTCTTTATGGAATGTATGTCTATGGAATGTATATCTCTATCTCTAAATAAATCTTCATCATCTTTACTGTGGCTCACTCTTGGATTGTCTATGGAATGTATATTTCTATCTCTAAATAAATCTTCATCATCTTTACTGTGGCTCACTCTTGGATTCTTTCCTATGTGAAACCAAGAACCCACGCTTGGTGGCCTGTCCCAGGGACTCACCTGAGACCTGGGATATAACCATCCTCTCGTGCTCCACTTTTTCCTGCAACACTATGACATTCGCCCCTTCCCCTCTTCCAGCAGCTCTTAGGATTCTTTGATATGACTGTTGGCATCCCTCGCTGTTTATAATGAGCCTCCTCCAGGTGGGGCTTCTGCATGTCGGGTCTCCTGGCCCTGCTACCACTGGCAGCCTTCCTTAACACTCCCTCTTTGCCCTGAGTCCAGATGAGGTCACTCTGTGGGTGGGGCCTGTGGACGTGGCGCACCCTAGTGTGGACGGGGGTAATGGCTCCATGGTGCTGGTTTCGGGCTGGCCTCTGGCAGGGACCACTGGCAGCTCACGTCCCTGCCCTGGATGTGGTGATGTCGCCATTGCCCCCCACGCCCATCCCCTCACTGGTCTGGCGGGTTCACTTCAATTCCCTTCAGCAAACATGTTATGAGTACCAGCCATGGCCAAACTCTGCCCCACCCACAGAGACAGCACACCTGCCAAGGTGCTGGGACCCTAGGAAGAGTCCTGAAGCGTCACTTTAGTCAATTTGGTTTCATTTTAAGGGGGAAACTGAGGACCAGAGGGGAGAAGGAATACACAGATATTTAATCATAGTCAGAGAGCCACAGTTTAAGCTCAGCTGACTTTCTATCCAGTCCAGGGTTGCTTTCCCGATGTTTTGGTTCCCGCTCCGCGCGGCTTCTGGCGGGGTCGGGGCAGACATTCCCGGAGCACTTGTACCATGAGTCAGCCGAGGGTCCTTGACTAGGGGACCGGCAGGGCTCAGTGGTGAGGAGGCGGGTGGGGCAGGGGGGGGAGGCTTCCAAGCCTTCTTCATGGGGGAGTTGTTTGATGAGCCTGTGAGAAGGAATGGTAATTCTTGCCCTGAGTTTCTCTTTATTGCTAATCTGCACAAAGAAACCTTAATGATTTTAATTATGGGGTTGGGTTAATACATCATGTAAATGATTTTATTTAGAAAATGCAAACTAATCTTTGCAGAAAGACTCTGTCTGTGGACCCTCCCATCTGCTTGCCTGGCTGGGTGGAGGGAGGCGTTGGGGGTGAGAGCCTCCCAGGCTGCTCCCCGCTTCCGGGAGGCAGAGCTGGGCAGGCTAGGTGCAGGACACATGCCCCACCACGTGGAGGCCTGAAGGGAAGGTTGGCGCAGCGGGGCTGGCCCTCGGGGCGCAGCGGGGTGGGGCAGCTCCCCAGACTGAAGGCCTGTGCAGGAGACAGTATCCTCTGGTTGAGGGGGGAGCCTGAACGCCCTTACCCCATGGCCCTCCCTCACTCCTGTTTTCCCCCACTCCCGGCTATGGACTCTTGGACACTTCCCGCCAACAGAGCTGATTATTCCTCAATTTGTTCCAACCTGAAAATAAAGACAGATAAAGTGAAAATATTCCGGGAACAATGCCAAGCCAAAGGCATTAAATTATTAAGCGATCTCTATCTGAGTAATGGATTTATGCCCTTTAACAACTTTAAAAGAAATATAATGTTTTTCAATACCCTCTTTTAGGGAACTTCTTATAAATGAACTGTCCATTTTATTAGTATTAAAGGAAATGGGGATTGAATCAGAGCTTCGAGGGCGGGTGATTATCTACAGATTTCTCCTTAGAACTGGAGAAATTAACAGCACAGACTAATCCACACTTTTTTTTAAAGGGCACTTTACACGACACTGTACAGTAAATTGGAAAATGTATAACTATCCATCAAAGGAAATCTTGGGAATAAAATAATTAGAAACCACACAAGCATGGCCGGGAAGATTGGAGCTAAAATTAGATTGTGTGGCTGTTTCTGGATGTCACCAAAGTGGGCGCTGGTGTCAACAGGGCAGGAGGGGTGGGCGAGCAGGAAGGAAGTTGGAGCTGGGGCAAGCTGCCCAGGCAGGCAAGGGGATCTGGGGGGCATTTGAGGGGTGGCAGATTGGAGGAGGATGAACAGGGCATTTTGGCTATAATCTGGCAGCTGCCTTTTTCTCCCCCGTCCCTTCCCCTGACCCTGGCTGTCTTTACCTCCAGTCTGGCTGGCTCTTCCGGGCTGCTGTTTCCAGATGGTCTGAAGGTCTGTAGCCACCCCTGCAGAGCCAGATGGATTCTTTCTGGGAGGGGGAGGGTGTAAAGGAAGGGGGAAGAAGTATCCTTGTTGTTAAGCCTGGTGTGTGTGTGTGAGTGTGTGTGTGTGTATGGATGTGTGTGTGTGAGTGTATGGATGTGTGTCTGTGTGAGTGTGTGGAAGTGAGTGTGGATGTATGTGTGAGTGTGTATGGATGTGTGTGTATATGTGAATGTGAGTGTGTGAGAGTGTGTGGATGTGAGTGTCTGTGGATGTGTGTGTGTGTATAGATGTGTGTGTGTGCATGAGTGTGTGTGTGGATGTAAGCATGTGTGTGAGTGTGTGAAAGTGAGTGTGTGTGTGGATGTATGTGTGAGAGGGTGTGGATGTGAGTGTGTGTATAGATGTGAGTGTGTGGGCGTATGAGCACACATTAGTGGAGGCATAGCTGTGTGAGCGCATGTGTGCACCTGTGNTGTGTGTGTATGAGTGTGTGTGTGGATGTAAGCATGTGTGTGAGTGTGTGAAAGAGTGTGTGTGTGGATGTATGTGTGAGAGGGTGTGGATGTGAGTGTGTGTAGATGTGTGTCTGTGTATAGATGTGAGTGTGTGTGGATGTGTGTCTGTGTATAGATGTGAGTGTGTGGGCGTATGAGCACACATTAGTGGAGGCATAGCTGTGTGAGCGCATGTGTGCACCTGTGGGTCTGTGTGTGCGCGTCCAGTGCCCTCTGAGCTGGAACCTCCGTCTTTGGTTTCACTCCTGCTCAGAGTCTCCTGACTCCTGGCCTGTGAGGCAGGTTGTGGGTGGGCAGTGGATGGCACCACTACTCACCAGGGCTGCTCCTGCCCTTCCTGCCTCAGCCTCCCCCCTTGGCAACCACTGTCAAGCCAGAGGGTGGGGTGGGGCTGTGAGGAGGGGCTGACCCGGGAGGAGGAGACGGAGGTGAGCGAAGGCCAGAAGAGGCCCTGCCTCCCCCTTCCCAGCCCCCCACA
>SJYW01002302.1:489618-517633 GCA_006410735.1 Raphicerus campestris | reverse complement strand
AACAGAAGAAGGAAAAGAAAAAGAAGAAGAAGAAGAAAAGGAGAAGAAGAAGAAGAAGTTGAGAAGAAGAAGAAGCAGGTGAGAAAAAGAAGTAGAGGTGGAGAAGAAGAAGAAAAAGGTGAGAAGAAGAAGAATAAGTTGAGAATAAGAAGAAGACGGTTGAGAAGAAGAAGAAGTAGAAGTACAAGGAGTAGAAGAAGAAGGTGAGAAGAAGAGGGTGAGAAAAAGAAGAAGAAGAAGTAGAGGAAGAAGAAGAAGAAGTTGAGAAGAAGAATAAAAAGTTGAGAAAAAAAGAAAAAGAAGAAGAAGAAAAGGAGGGAGATGAAGAAAAAGAAGAAGAAGAAGAAGAAGAAGGTGAGAAGAAGAAGAAGAAGGAGGGAAGAAGAGGAGNCAGACAGAGGGGAACAGATCCAGGGTGAGGAGACTTAACAAACTGCTTTAAGGGAATAAAGAGCAAGTGTGCTTTTAAACAATAGTAACAACAATACTACTAGCAGATGCCTCGGTGAAGCCAGACGGCACTGTGTCTCCTGGTTGTCGTGTGAGAGACGCCTAGGCCTAGCGGCCCCCAGCCCTCACTCACCTTTCACCAGTTTGCTCCTTGACAAGCCTGTGTCGCCTGTGTTGCTGTGTTGCAGCCATCTCAGGGGCTCAGTCCTCTGCCCTGGAGCGGCTTTCATTCTAGGAGGGGCAGTATCAGCTCTGTGTCTCAGGGATGTTTCTGATGATTGTGTGGAGGCTAGAGGGCGGCAGAAGGGAGGACAGGAGAGTTTGAAGACAGAGTTTAGAGGCTACCTAAGAAGCTCCAATCCTTTGCCCATGTAATGTGAAGAGCTGACTTGTTGGAAAAGACCCTGATGTTGGAAATGACTGAAGGCAGGAGGAAAAGGGGACAACAGAGGATGAGATGGTTGGATGCATCACTGACTCAAAGGACATGAGTTTGAGCAAGCTCCGGGAGACGGTGAAGGACAGGGAAGCCTGGAGTGCTGCAGTCCGTGGGGTTGCAAAGCATCAGAGATGACTGGGCGACTGGACAACAACAGAAGGAGTCGGGAGGAAGGGTGTATGGGTTTGCGCTGGCTGCCCTGACAAAGCCCCACAGCCCGGGGGCCTCAGACAACACTAGTTCTTCTCTCACAGTTCTGGAGACCGGAAGTCTGAGGCCACGCTTTGGGCAGGGTCGGCTCCTCCTGAAGCTATCAGGGACACTCTGCCCCCTGCTTCCCCTGGCTCCAGGCATTTTGCTGCCAGTCTTTGGTGTTACTTAGCTTGTAGAAGCATCACCCCGATGTCTGCCTTCATCTTCACATCCCTGTGTGCACGTCTGTCTCCACATGTCCCCCTTCTTTACTGGATTGGGGCCCACCCTACTCCAGTACACCCTCACCTTAAAGAATTGCATCTGCAACAACTCTTATTTCCAAATGTGGTCACATTCACAGATATGAGGGGTAAGGAGTTCAACATGAATTTTGTGGATTTGCAGGGACACGCTTCCACATAACAGATGGGGAGGGTCTCCTGGCAGAGGGAGCCAGGGGATGGAGAGGAGGGTTGGATTCCACAGGCAACCAGTACCTGGGCTTGGCAGACTCAGGACAGACAGGCGTGGGACTGACTGAGGAGAGGATGTTTTACAAGGACCCCTGTCTTCATCCTCACTCATCTGGAACATGAGCCCAAGGCTTGGACCCCTGTCTTCATCCTCACTCATCTGGAACATGAGCCCAAGGCTTGAGAGAGGAGTCTGGCCTAGATACCCAGGTTTGGGGGTTTCTAACTCACACCTCTGTCCCCGAGGGAGTGAGTGCCAATGACCAGCCACTGGTAGATACTTCTCCCTCTCTCAGTTCCTATCGGCAGTGTAGCTGTTGCTACTTTTGCCTCCTAGCCCTAAATGATTCAGTTGGTTATGTAACTTCACTTACATCAGCCAACACTCTCTCCACTGTAAGACTTGGAGACCAAGACAGCATTTTCTACCCTCCCCAGGCTGCTCCTGTGCCAAGAAAATCCACAGAAGAACTCTTCCTTTTTAGTGGCTGACAAGAGAAAACACATTTCTGTTCAGCACCAGAAAGAACTTGAAGATAAAATCAGCTGCCTGCTAAGGTAGTGAGTGCCCAGTCACCAGGACTGCTCCCACTCAGGATAGAGACCATGCGCTAGGGGGATCCTGTGGTGCAATCTTGCACTGAGTAGAGGGTTGGCTTGGATGTCCCCTCATGATCTGTTAATATCAAGATGGAATAGTGATGGTGGGCTTTTTTTTTTAACCTAGAATCTCAGGGGAGATTTACTTATTAATCAACTTATATTTCATGCTGTGCTCACTTCAAAACAAAACAAAAAATTGGTGGCCTTCTGGGCTTTCAGAGCACATAAGTCTGACAAGGTAACTAACATTAAAGTGGAGACCATGTGGTCTAGCAATTCTGTCTCCAGGTGAAGATCCAAAAGAAAGCAGAGACTTGAACAGATACCTGTGCATTCATGCTCGCAGCAGCATTATTCACTCTAGGCACAAAGTGGAAGCAACTCTAATGTTTGTCGATGGATGAATGGGTAAGCCAAATGTGGTCTGTATAGACTGTGCGTACAATGAAATGTTATTCACCCATAAAAAGGAAGGAAATTCTGACACATGCTACGACTCAGATGAACCCTGAACACATCATGCTAAGTGAGACTTGCCAATCACAGAAGTACGAATACTGTATGACTCCACTAATATAGTTATCTAGGGTAACTATAGCTACCTGGACATGCACCAGCCCGTCTGATAAATCAGATTTATAGGGACAGGAAGTAGAATGGTGGTGGTCAGAGGCGGGGGTAGGAGGGACTGGGGAGTTGGTATTTAATGGGTGTAGAATTTTGTTTGGGAAGATGGAAAAGTTCTGGAGGTGGAGGGTGGTAACGGTTGCACAACAGCGTGGATGGGCATGATGCTACCAAACTGTACGTTTGAAATGGTTACAATGGTAAATTCCATGTTATCTATATTTTATGTTATCTGTATGTTAACTACAATTTTTAAAAAATGACTTAGAGAAGGAGCCACCAGCCCTTCCAGGTGGGTGTCGTGCAGCAGGGAGCACACAGCCCCTCAGGCACTGCCACCCATTCCCTGCCCGCACACGATGCCCGCTCTCATGGAGGGACAGGCTGGTGCATGTCCAGGTAGTTCAGACTCACCTCGTCCTGCGTTTGCCCCACACGTCGTCACAGCTGTGCATTGCGGAGGCCATTTTTCATTCCATCCTTGCATTTTGACAGCTCCGTGGAGCCACCCACCCTTGGAAGCTCAGCCTGTTCCTACCCACGACATGGTCCATTAGCCAGCGCCCTTATTGTTTAAGCACCAGTTCTCATCCTGGCCCAAGTTCTGGGGCAAGTTCTTTAAGCACATAGGATGCTTTGCTTTTAGCTCAGAATAGTCAGAACCAGTACCCAAAGGAGAGGTTAATAAATTTGAGTCAAGCACATACTTTCTCTGCCCTGTTCTCTTTACTATTGTGTAAAATTTAGTAGTTTTTTTTTTCTTTTCTCAGATCTGATGGCGTTAAGGTGTTTGCTTCACTTATGTCAAGAGCAGTGAGGTGCTGGGACTTCCCTGGTGGTCTGGTGGCTAAGACTCCATGCTCCCAATGCAGGCTGTCTGGGTTTGATCCTTGGTCAGGGAACTAGATCCCACATGCTACAACTAAGACTCAGTGCAACCAAATAAATAAATTCATGTTTTAAAGGAAGCGTAATGAGGTGCTGGTGACTGTAGAGTGTTCTCATGGGAGTGCCCTCAGCAGGCTTTGCAATCAGGGCCGTTATGTCTTCTAGTGCATGTGGGAGAGGCCAGTGAAGATGGTGACTCCCAGGGTGAGAGTGTGTCCGCTCAACACGAGTGCAGGATACGCTGGTCCAGTTGTGATTAGGGCCCTTGCTGAGAGTTCTTCCACAGCATGCTCTCCTGGCTGGGTTGACTTCCGGACACTGGTGGTTTCGGAAAAGGGAAACCAAAGTAAGGCACCGTGTGGTTGAAAACAAGGTCTTGGAGATGGGGAAGGTGAAGGGATACTAGGATTTGGGCTCACAACCAGATCACAAAGCCACCTGGGTCTGGTCCAGCGTTATCCACCACATGAGCCATTCAGCAATGAATTATAAACTAACTTGGCCCTTCTCTTCTCTTGGCTTGGATTTTTTTTTTTTTTTTGTAATTAATAAACTTGATTTTTAAGAGCAGTTTTAAGTTCACAGCATAACTGAGCAGAAAGTCCAGGGACTTCTCATATATACCGTGTCTCTACACATGAACTATCAACGTCCCCCACTTGAGTGGTTCGTGTGGTACATTTGATAAACACAACATAATCACTCAAAGTCCACAATCAACATTTGGGTTCACTCTTGGTGTTGTACATCCTATGGGTTATGGCAATGTATAATGACATGTATCCACCACTGTATCTTACAGAACAGTTTCACCGCCCTAAGAACTTCTGTGTTCTTCCTGCTCAGCCATCCCTCCCTTGGCGACTATAGATTAGTCTCCAAAGTTTTGCATTTTTCAGAATGTAGTATAGTTGGGATCATACAGAATGTAGCCTTTCTAGATTGGCTTCTTTCACTTGTAGTTTACATTTAAAGTACCTTCATGTATCTTCATGACTTGGTAGCTCATTTCTTTTTAGTGCTGAATAGTTTTCCATTGTCTGAATGCACCAAAGTTTATTTATCCATTTACCTACTGAAGGACCTCTTGGTTGCTTTCAAGTTTTGGTAATTATGAATAAAACTGCAATCAACATCTGTGTGGAGAATTTTGTATCAATATAAGTTTTCAGTTCATTTGGGCAGATTCCAAGGGGCATGATTGCTGGATTGTTTGATAAGAGTTTGTTAGGTTTTCGTTTTGAAAATATTGCTTCCTATTCTCTAGCATGTCATTTCACTTTCTTAAAAAAATTTTTTTTCCCGTTTATTTATTTTTGGCTGCCTAGGTCTTGGATGCTATGCACAGCCTTTCTCCAGCTGCAGTGAGTGGGGGCTACTGTCTGGTTGCTGTGCACTAGCTTCTTATTGCAGAGCACAGGCTCTAGGCACATGGAATTCAGTAGCTGTGGCATGGGGCCTCGGTAGTTGTAATCAATGGACTTAGTTGCCCCTTGTCATGTGGAATCTTCCTGGACCAGGGACCGCATCCATGTCCTCAACATTGGCAGGCAGATTCCTAACCACTGAACCACCAGGGAAGCTGAAGGGTTTGTTTAATTTTGTAAGAAACTGCCAATCTGTCTCCCAAAGTGACTGCACCATTTTGCATCCCCACTAGCAGTGAGAGCTCCTGACTTCCCGTATCCTCCCCAGCATTTGGTGTTGTCGGTGTTTTGAGTCTTGTGATATCTCCTTTCTGATTTAATGTGCAGTCCTCCAGCGACATCGGATGCTGGACATGCTTTCACTCGCTGTGTCGCTGTTGATCAGTCGCTGAGGCTCGTATGCTTACCTGCATTCTCTGGTGAGCTGCCTGTTCAGGTCTGTTGTCTAGTTTTAATCAGTTTGTTCATTTTCTTATTGTTGAGTTTCAAGGGTTGTGTATTTTGTGTAATAGTCCTTCATCCTATGTGACTTTTGTAAGCATTTTTTCTCATAGTCTTTTGACAAGCCTTTCACAGAGAAGAAATTTTTAATTTTAACAAAGTCCAGCTTATCAATTATTTCTATCATGGATTGTATCTTTGGTGTTCTTATTTAAAACATTATCACCACGCTGAACGTCATCTAGGCTTTTTCCTATGCTATCTTCTAGGAGTCCTATAGTTTTGCATTTCACATTTAGGTTGATGATCCACTCTGAGTTAATTTTTGTGAAGGGTGTGAGGTCTGTGTCTAGATTCATTTTTTTTTTCACTTGTGAATATACAGTTGCTTGTCTTTGTGCTAGTTGCTCAGTCGTGTCCAAGCCTTTGCAATCCCCATGGACTGTAGCTTCTGTCCACGGAATTCTCCAGGCAAGAATACTGGAGTGGGTAGACGTTCCCTTCTCCAGGGGATCTTCCTGACTCAGGAACTGAACCTGGGTCTTCCCGCATTGCAGACAGATTCTTTACCGTCTGAGCCACCAGTATTGTCTTTGCTCCTTTGTCAAATATCAGTGGACTGTATTTATGTGGGTCTATTTCCGGGTTCTCTATTCTGTTCCATTGATCTAGTTGTTTATTATTTCACTGATACCACATTGTCTTGATTCTTTTAACTTTATAATGCATCGTGAAGTCAGATAGTGTCAGTCCTTGAATTTTATTCTTTTCCTTCCATATTGAGTTGGCTATTCTTTTGCCTCTCAGTATAAACTTTATGGATTTTTAAAAACAACTTAACTGAGATATAATTCATTATGAAATTCACTCATTTAAAATATATAATTCAAGAGTTTTTCATATATTCACACAGTTTGCAACCATCACCATCGTCTAACTCCTGAACATTTTCATCACCCCAAAGAGATACCCTATACACATTAGCAGCCACTCCACATTCTCTCCTCCTCCAACCCCTGGCAGCCACTTAATCTATTTTTTGTCACTATGGATTTGCCTCTTCTGGATATTTCATGTAAATGTAATCATGTCACATTGGTCTTTTGTGATTGGCTTCTTTCACTTTGCATAACGTTTCCAAGGTTCATCCACACTGCAGCATATATCAGAACTTCATTCTTTTCTATGCTGGAAAACATTCCACTGTTTGGATGTACCACATTTTATTTATCCATTCAACAGATGGGCGTTTGTTTCCATATTTTAGTATTTTGAGTGATGTTGATATGAATATTCTTGTAGAAGCTTATGTGTGGACATATATTTTCATTTCTTTTGGGTATATACCTAAAAGTGGAATTGCTGGATCATATGGTAACTCTGTATTTAAGCTTTTGAAGAACTGCCAGAATGTTTTCCAAAGTGGCTGCACGATTTTACACTCCTATCAACAGTGCATGAGGCTTCCAATTTCTCCACATCCTCGCCAGTACTCGTTATTAGCTGACTTCTTGATTCTAGTTATCCTAACAGGTGTGAAGTAGTGTCTCTTTTTTGATTTCTGTTTCCTTGATGGTGAGCAAAGATGCTTATTGGCCATTGGTATATCTTTTTTGGAGAAATGTTAATTCAGACCCTTGGACCATATTTTAAAAATTGTGTTGCCTTTTTATTTTTGAATTCTAAGCTGTCTTTATACATTATACACAGAAGTTCTTTATAGGTATGTGCTTTGCAATTTTTTTTTTTTTACATTCTGTGGATTGTCTTTTTACTTTCTTGATGATATTCATTGAAGGGAAAAGTTTTAAATTTGAGTAAGTCTGATTTATTTTCTCTTTTGTCACTTGTGCTTTTGATGTCGTTGTTGTTCATTTGCTCAGTCCGGCTCTTTGCAACGGCAGCATACCCGTCTTCCCTGTCCTTCACTCTATCCCGGAATTTGCTCAAGCTCACGTCCATTAAGTCGATGATGTCAACCAACCATCTCTTCCTCTGTCACCTCCTTTTCCTCCAGCCCTCAATCTTTCCCAGCATCAGGGTCTTTTCCAATGAGTTGGCTCTTCACGTCAGGTGGCCAAAGTATTGACACATGTCATATGACAGAAGTTTTAAATGAATTTTCTTGGGAACTTTTGGTAAATTTGTGTCATGCTAACTCAACTAAGATTTAAGTTTGTCAGGGGCAGAATTCATGGGAAATTCATTGTTGTATCAGTCCCAGTGCCTGGGCTTGATGATTTGATTTAGATCTGGCTTGTACCTGGAGTCAGAATGCGGATACTTGCCTCATCGAGGTTTCCAGCCACCAACCAAATGCCTGTTCAGACTCTTCAGACTCTGTGCAGTGCATTTTGAAGCCAAGGACTGAGTGACAGGTGCCAGCGTGATTCATCCATCCCCTTCTCAGCATCAGAGGGTTAAACGATCTTGTGCTGGCTGAGACCTCTTCCTTGCCTATCTCACTCTGCAATATCCATCTCTGTATAAACACATCCAGGAGAATATTTTCTATTTTGCCTTATGGGCAACAGCTGCTGTTTTTGCCAGGCTGTCATCTATTTAGTTGTTACTTTTTCGACTTTATTTTTAAACAGTATAGCATGGAGAACAGCAACATGGAGCGCAGGACAGATGGAGAGCAAATCCAAATAACAGACTTCCAGAGCCATGCTAATATGAGTGCCGGGCGTGGGGTGGAGGGATAAAACCAGATTGCTGGATGGCTCAAAGCAAACAAATATCAATAAATCACAAACTACATGGGGAAAGGAGGAGCAGATAAGGAAGAGGCCCCTTGAGCCATCCTTCTGCCAACAGAGAGTCTGGGATGGTGGGAAGCGGGTGGATGAGGCTGGGTACCCAGAGCTTCCAGATCAGGCCGGGCAAGACGTGCTAACAGAGCCCTCCTGGGGCAGGCAACAGATTATACAGAAGGTGGAAACAGTTAAAGAGCCTGCAGGAATTATACAGAAGTAAAACCACATCTCTCTTATCTGGATAAGGCTGCAGGCTCCGAGCCAACTGTTTTCCCCCTCTTCCTCTCCCAGGAAATAAGTAGGAGAGAAGTGTGTTTGCAGATTTTTTTTTTTAAGAAAAAGAAGAAGAAAACTCATTTATTAATTTCCTCCAGAGCAGCCAGCCTTTGAAACAAACCAAGGCCTGAGATACCAGCCTCTGTGGTCCCCAGTGGACGCATCAGAGGACGGTCCCAGCAGCGGCAGTTGCACTTGATGACCCCTTTCCAAAGGTCACTCTTGTTTACTTGTCTTTTCAAAGAGGACCTGGTGCTGGTGCAGGTGCCTTCTTACCTTTGGGGCTGACTTCCGATGCATTAACCTCTTTACTGGAATTCTGCTCCGTCAGCTAGGCTCCTGGGCACAGGGACAGCCACCCAAGGCCAGCTTTAGCCCTCACTTATTCCCTGACTGGTCCTGCTTTACTTTCTTCCTGTCTTCCCACTGAAGTCCTGCCCCTCCCCTTCCCCCTTCTTGGTAAAGTGCTCAAACCTGAAATGTAAAGCTTGAAGAGTTTTTGCGTGGGTCAACACTCTCCTAACCAGAGCATGGTCGTGTTAGAGGACATTCCAGCCCTCCTTCCTCCTTGCTCTTTTCAGTTGGGACCCTCTCAAGAATAAATGCCACCGTGGTTTCTATCATCATGCAATAGTTTGCTGTTTTGAACTCATATAAATGGAATCCTGCAGTACTCACTCCTTTTATATTTCACTTGGCATTATATCCACGAGATTCATCCATTTTTAAGAATATACCAGAGGTTCATTTCCATTTGTTGCTGTGTGGTATTCATGGTGTGACTATACCACAATTTACCTACCCGTTCTACTGCTGATGGACATTTGGGTCATTTCTGGCTTAAGAATATTTTGGAAAAAAGCTCCTATGAACATTCGCACTGATATCTTTTAGTGTACATAAATATTGTTTTTGTTGGGTATACCCAAGAGTTTAATTGCTGAACTCTTTTCTAGTATATATCTACTTAGCTTTCGTAGGTATTACAAAACACTTATTTGAAATACTAGTTTATAGATTTACATTTCTATCAGAAATTTAACAGTTAAGTTGCGTCATATCCTCACCAACACTTTGGCATTTTATTTTAGCCATTCTGGTTGATGTAGTGGTATGTCACTGTGCTGTTATTTTTGCATTTGCATGATTTTATTTGTTTAGTGGCTACTTTGGTCTCCTTTTTTGTGAAGTGCCAATTCAAATATTTTCCCATTTTCTTAACTGGCATGTCTGTCTTTTCCTCATTTGCAGTGCTATATTCTACATATCAGTTCTCTGTCATATATCTTTTCTCTGTGGTTTGCCTTTCTACTCTCAGAATGATTTTTTAACTATGTTCTTCATTTTAATAAAAATCTAATTTATCAGTCTTTTTGTTTTTTGTTAGTAGTTTTCCTATCCTGTTTACATACCCTCTTTGTCAACCCAAGGTCTTGAAGATCTACCTCCCATGTTTTCATTTAGCACCTTTATTGTTTACCTTCCACATTTAGATCTGTGATCCATCTCAAACTAACTTTTGTTTGGATATACAGTTGACTCAGTGCCAATCATTCTTTTTTTCCACTGAATTTCAATGGAGATTTTGTCAAAAGTGGTCCTGTATGAATGAGTCTCTTTCTGGGCTCTAGTCATTGGCCTGCTGTCTGTCTTTGTACCCTACCACCCTGTCTAAGCACCGGAACTTTATATTGTAGTCCTGGTATCGCACAGTGGAGCTTCTCCAACTTTGTTTTTCAGTATTGTCTTGGCTATTCTAGATTCTTTGAATTTCCATATACTTTTAAAATCACTTGTCAGTTTTCACACACATATACACAAACACGTGTGGGCCAATCTGCTGGGATTTTTGTTGGACTTGCATTGAATCTGTAGGTCAAACTGGAGAAAATAGACATCTCAAAACTAATGATCCTTTCACCTCCATTTGTTTAATCTTTGATTTGTCTTGGGTTTCCCTGGTGGCTCAGATGGTAAAGAATCTACCTGCAATTCAGCAGACACAGGTTCGATCCCTGAGTTGGGAAGATCCCCAGGAGAAATGAATGGCCATCCACTCTAGTACTCTTGCCTGGAGAATCCCCATGGACAGAGGAGCCTGGTGGGCTACAGTCCATTTGGTCACAAAGAGTTAGCTGACACTTTCATTTTTACTTTGATTTTTCTCACATTGTTTTATACCTCTCAGTATAGATGCTATGCCCATATGTCATTGGATTTATTTCTTTCTTATTTAATTTTTTGAATGCTATTGTAAGTGGTATTTAATTTCCTTTTTTAATCTTGCATTTGTTTATCACTAGTCTATAGAAAATACAATTGATTTTTGATTATGGACTTTGTATTTGGCAACCTTGCTAAAAATTCATTTACTAATTCAGGTCTTGTCTTAACCAAACTATAAACTAACTGGGAAAGGACATCCCCCAATGCCTTCTGCAGAATGCTGCCCCTCAGTAAATGCTCACTGAGTGTCCTGAAAAATCTTCCTGCAGCAGGAAGAGAAAGAAGGATGTTCTCTGGGCCCTGGGGACCACTGGTCATTGGTCCCTAGGCAGGTATAAACCCACTCAAGCTTGCTCCTCACCCCACCCTCAAGCTGAGCAGCTTTTTCTTGTTTACCATCCCTTGCCACCATTACCTCTTTGCTTAGCTAGGAAATGGCAACCCACTCCAGTACTCTTGCCTGGAAAATTCCATGGTCTGAGGAGCCTGGTAGGCTACAGTCCATGGGGTCGCAAACAGTCGGACACGGCTGAGCGACTTCACTTCACTTCACTTCACTTTAGCTAGGAGAGGTCATGCAGAGGCCAAGCGAAAATCACCAGTGGGACCAAAGGAGATGGAATTTACACAGCCTCTCTTTGCCTCCAGAGATCATGCCTGGCTTTCTGTAGGAGGCTCTGGCCTGGGCTGGGCTCTGTTGGCAAAAGGGCGCACTGACCCTGAAAGAGTGGGTGCCTGGAGGTCATCTGGGCCTTGGAACACCCAGCACAACCATTCACCAAACATTCACAGGGTCCTAATCTGTGCAACCCTCTCCTTGGTCCACAGTTTGCCCGGGTCTTATCTTCCAGGATTGTGCTGTGGATAAGGCAGCAATGCCCACACGACCTGAAAAGGAGGAGGGTCCTTAAACTGGAGGGGGAGACCTGGGGTCAAGTTCTTGCTCATCACCAGCAAGCTCTAAGCCTTCTAACTCATGCCTTCCTGCTCTGTGTGGGCCTTGCCTCCTATCAAAGTTTTAAGGGGAATTAGTCATTCTCTACAGAGGCTTCCCACTCTGAGGCTTTACCTTAGAAACAGTCCAGAAGGGAACACTCCCAATCAATGGTCCAGCAAGCACAGAGCTAGTGAGAGCAGTGTGCATTTAGCTGGAAAGAGCAGTGTGGGTCGGGGTTTGGAAGCTTTGCAGGGAAGCTTTACAGGGTTTTGAGTGTGAGACTGGGTATGGGATGATTGGGGAGGTGGAGAGGAGGGGGCTACGCCCCTGCAGTGTGTCTATTTTGGGAGGACCCCATTCTGGATATTCTCTCTCCACCAGACAGTACCTCATGGAGTAGTCACCTAGGTACATATAAATCTGGGATAGAAAGGAGGCAAAAGGTGGTGGGCATCTTGAAGAGAATGGGTAAGGCCCATCGGTGAGGGTCCCCGACTACAGACATGCAAGGAAAGCCTCACACTGTGGCTGACAGGCTGGGCTGTCTGGTTCAGGTGGTGGTGGTTTAGTTGCTAAGCTGTGTCTGACTCTTGCAACCTCACGGACTGTAGCCACCAGGCTCCTCTGTCCATGGGATTTCCCAGGCAAGAATACTGGTGTGGGTTGCCATGTCCTTCTCCAGGGGATCTTCCCAGCCCGGGGATCAAACCCATGTCTCATTATGTCCCCTGTATCACAGGCAAATTCTTTACCACTAGTGCCACGCTTTATCACTAGAGCACACCCCACCTCAAAAAAGAAAAGAGAAAAACAACTTTATATATCTGAATCACTTTGCTGTACACCAAGACTAATACAACATTGTAAATCAACTATATATCAATAAAAATTAATTTAAAAAAGAAAAGCAACTGAAGGCAGCTCCATAAAGCTGCTGCCCCTGCTGCTGGCACCACCAAAGCGTGTTTCTAGAACCAGGAGATGACAGAGTCTGCTCATCCACATCTCAGAGCATCCTTAAAATGGACTCATACTGTTAGCCTTCTTCTCAGCAGCTTCCGGGTTTCCCCAGGTAGGGTGGGTGTAGCATAGCCTTCCCAGAGGAGCTCGGGGAGACGTGCAGCCCTCGGTAGGGGGCTTTCAGTGTGGACACCTCCCCTGCTCCTTGCCTGAACCTTGACCTAGGACTTTGGCTCTGCTGAATTACAGCCACCCTCGAGGACATGCTTTGGGTTGTTTTCAGCCACTTGGGCATATGGACTTTGCTGGAAAGGTGGGACCGGAGGGAGGTGGCACTGAGGGCCTTAGACAGGAAAAGGAGTGGAGGCTGACAGATGGCACCAAAGCCAGACAGCCATGCCCTAACACACTTGCTCCACAAAGGGCCTGGATTGGAGCTGGGGCAGGCAGCCCTGGGGCCCAGGGGAGAACAAGGCCAGGGGCGTGGGCAGGAGGCGGCACGGAACGCCCCCCATGCCTGAACTCCGCCCCCTGCCCCGTGTGCTGGGTGCCAGGCTCTGTGGGCGCCTTTGTTTCCTGGGCCGGCTGCAGGTGAGAGGGCGTTCGGCAGTCACCCTCCACCCCTGCCCGGGCCATGCCAAAGTCAACAGCACAGTCACTGATCAGGCTGGGGAGGCCGTGACAAAGGGCACCCCTCCCCCGAGTGAGATCTGAGAACACGGTGGGCCTGGCAAAAGGGGGCACCCCCACTTTCCCAGCATCAACACCCACCTTCTCAGCCCAGTGCCACCCCACACCCCACCCAGCTGGGCTCTGTTTGTCCACCTCATCTCCATTCTCTGCTGCCAGGTTGGATCCCTTCTCTGCCCACTCTCCCTACTGACTTACCAGCTCTCATCTGGAAGGTTCCACCCTGCCCCTCTCTGTCACCATCTCAGCCACCCCAGGAGCTCAGCCTCAGTCTGTCTCAGCCTCCTTAGGCCTCAGCAGCCCCCATGCTTGCTCCACAGGTGGATCCCCCAGATCCCAGGCTGCCCAGTTGATTTTGGGGCTGCCTCTGTGCATATGTCTGTTGCCCCCCAGAAACTGTGAGGCACAGAAGGCAGAGTGTTCCCCTGTCCAGCCTCCTTCCCAGCCCAGCACCTGATGGACAAAGAGGTCATGCATGTCTACACTGGTGTGGGAAGGAAGGACATAGTCCTGCCTGTGGTATCACCCACTGAAAGTCCTAGGTCCACTGACCCACCTGTGTAACTTCCAGGGAGCCTGGGACCTTGGCGAGCCGGTCCCCTCTAGGATAAGAAAGTGTGTCAGTCACTCTTTGCAACCCCAGGCTCCTCTGTCCATGGAATTCTCCAGGCAAGAATACTGGAGTGGGTTGCCATTCCCTTTTCCTGGGGATCTTCCTGAACCAGGAATTGATCCCAGGTCTCCTGCTTTGCAGGCAGACTCTTTACCATCTGAGCCACCAGGGAAGTCCTCTGGGATAAGGAAGCAGTCAAATCACAAAGGGAGATGGGAGGCTGGGGGCTGGGGGTGCCCATCAAGAAGCGCAGAGGGAGAATTAATGCAGAGAGCCCAGGTGACACCTGGGGAGTATGCTGCAACCTGGGCTTTTCCCAAGGAAGAATGGAACAAAGGCTGCTGGGAGGCGTGGTGTCCGGAGGTGTGGTGTCCAAGAGGGATGTGGGCCCAGGATTAGAGAGAGCTGCCTTTTATTTATGTGGCTGGGTGGTGGGGACACAGGTGTTTGTGATGTTATTTTTTATGCCTCTTTGTATGTCTGGAATATTTCATCATGGATTTTTAAAGAAAGAGGTGCCTGAGGCCAAGACAATGGAGGTGGCTCTGGAAAAGACGCAGGGAAGAGGCTTGGGGAAAGGTAGGACACCTGTGAGTGCAGACGGAGAAGCAGGGCTCCACAGCAGGGAAGGAGGCAGAGACACCTGGAAAATCCAAGTCATGAGTCACGGGGGCTCCGTCCAGATCTTGCCAGAGGGTGGACCGGTCGAGCCAGGGTGGTGTCGTCATGGGAGTGCACCGCAGATGAGATCTGATCAGGTTGACCGGGATCTACAGAAGCATCTCTTCAGTGGGCCGCCAGCCTCCTGGGTTTTCAGCTGAGGCTTATAACTGCTTCCAGGCACTCGGGCATAGCTGTCAGGAGAGGGTGGGGTTTCCGGTATTGTTGTTGTTATTTTCAAACAATCATTTTAAAGTAGCTGAGTCTTCTTTACAGCATGCCTGGGTTTCAGACTCTGAATCTCTGAAGAACAGATAAATGATGCACTTTGTGGGAGGAGAGGGGATTGCGGAGGGGGAATGATTCACTTTACAGAAATGGCTTAAATAACAGTGCCTTTCGTGGGCTTAAATGAGCTTTGAGGCATTCGGCTGCTTAGAACAAATATTGTATGGAAAGCAGAGCTGGCCTGCCCAGGTGCCATGGCCTATTTTGCTGTGGGTGTGTCTCCATCTGTGTGGGGGCCAGAGGGCAGTGCCCAGGGCAGTGGCCCTGCCCTGCATGGTCTAAGAAGAGCCATTCACCACTGGCCTCTCCCCCAGGAAATGAGACCACATCTGTGGCTTTTCAAGGCTGCCCAAGAGGGAGAGTCCACCTACTTCTTGCCCACCCACGAGGCTGCGTGGACCCAGCACCTTTATTAGATTGCTGTTGCGTACAGTCTGAGCCTGGAGGAGGGCAGATGGCTGATAGCAGCTCTGGGCCACACTTCATGGGGGGCACAGGACTTCTGGAAGACTTGATCCTAATGACTCTGAATTTTAATCATACTGACAAGAAAACTGTCATAATGCGCTAGCCAGTGTCCTCTGCTCTAGATTAACACCTGGTACCGACATGACACTTTCGACATGACACTTACACCTGGTATTAGATGTTTCATGCCTGCTTGCTTGTGGTTGGTGTGGTGGAGTATCCGTGAGCCTAATGTTGATAAAGAATCTGTCTCTGTGGCAGGGGTTAGATTGGCCATCCTTGTCTTGCTTGGGATTGGCCACTTTGGACCATCTGCCAGGACTGTGTGTTAGAGTGGATCCTAGAATGTGTCTGGGTGGGATTCTCTGACCTGTGGACTCAAGGGGGTTTGCAAAAGAGACCAGGTGGAAGATGTGGATGATTTGGGGTAGCCTGTGCCTGTGACGGGTTCTTGGCTGCTTCTTCATGACCAAGTCACCCTGCAGAGTGTCTGGGGACATCACTCTGTCTACAATGCAGAGGTGTTGCTTGCTGTATTCATCCAGGTTCCATAATCAAGTTGAGCAGGTGAGGAAGCAACTTAAATGGGAGTAGGAGCTGAGGACTGTTAACAAGAGTGGGTAGAACTCACTAGAAGCTCCTGGCACTGCAATCAGAGGAAGTGTGACAGGGGTCTGTGGACCCTGAATTGGGCAGTGCACTGGGAACTGGCTGCCCTGGTGGGGGTGGGCAGGGCAGCAGTGTGTGCCTAGGGCTCTGGATGGGAGCGCAGGCTGCAGTGTGTGAGGCAGGATGCTGTCTAGTTCTCGGGAGCGGAAATGCCACCACCTAGAGCAACTCCAAAGGAGACCTCTGGTTAAACACGATGCCTTGGCCACATCTATTTATCTCAGCCCCCTTTCTAATCACCACTCCACCCATGGCGCTAAAGAAAATGACAGAGCCTGATGCCCCAAGGACAGTGAGAGGAGGAAAGGAGCAGAGAGCAGGTGGAAGATGCCAGCAAGGTATGGAGGCAGGAAGTCTATGGGTGGCCGGCTGCTCACTGAGCAGAGAGATGAAACCCAAGGGTGGGTAGTGAGAAGAAAGCTCGAGAAGCAGTCATCCCACCCCCTGCCAACCCTCAAGCAGAGCGGAAATGGGAGTCACATACTTCTGAAGGTAAGATGAGGAATGGCTTTGAAAACTTGGGAACTGGTTGAAAATTCGCATGAAGAATCCCTACACCCAGAGCCCCTCCTGTAAACTTCCCCTCTCTGCTTTGGCCAAAGACTAGAAGCTTCTTTTCAAAAAAAATATGATTCAGTGAAGTTCTGGACCCTGAGACACTGTGTGCAGCTGAGAGCAAGTTTGCACACTAGACTCAAAATGAGAGCATTTATTTAAAGATTATGTCGCAAGTGGTGAGACTTCCAGCTCCTCTCTACTCTCTGCCCCAAGAATACTGGTAGCCCAGTGTCTGTCCCCCAAGCAGAGTGATTGGAAGGGTCCTTTGCAAGTAAATTGATTAGCCCAAAAGGAAAAAATTCTACACATACGGTATGTGTGAATAGGTATGTATATGTGCATATGTATACGTGTTTACGTATATGTGTGTGTTTGTGTAGATACATATGTGTACTTGAGTGCATATACACACATGCATATGTGCATATATGTGTGGGGGGTATGTATATGTATGTTTGTCTGCATATACATACCTACACATACAAATATATGTTTGTGTGTATGTATCTGCATGTTTGTGTGTTTATGTATGTATATATTCCCCCAAAGAAATAAACAGATTTCTACCCAATCACCCATAGAGAAATTACTGACTTTTTAGTGTCTTGCTCTTAACTATTAATGCTGGTCAAGGATTACCTGGCATTTGTGAAAAGAAAAGTCTGTAACATGTGAGATCAAGAGAGAGGGAAAAAAAACAAACAACTGGAGGTGGGAAAAAGGGAGCTGAAGGGATGAAAGCCAAGTCTAGGAGCGGAAGACAACTTCAATAAAACTATACTTAATGTCCTCAGAGAGATAAGAGGAGATAATACATCCATAAAATGAGAATGGGAGCTATAAAAAAGGAACATTCAAAGAATAAGGAAGGACTCTAAGAAGTTAAACATATAACAGCAGAAATTTAAAAATCAGTGGAAGGTTTGAAAGGTGAGTCGAGGGACTTTCTTAGAAAGTAGGAAAAGAAGACAACAATGTAGGAAGTAGGAAAAAAATAATTAGGAGATTTAGAAGCTCAGTCCAGGAGGATCAGCAGTAAGGGTTCCAGAAATAGAGAGCACAGACACTTGAGGGGATGGAGACTATTGGAGAAGCTGTGTGAGAAAGTCCACAGGATTGAAGGACACAGGCTTCTGGGCTACATGGAGGGTTGCAGTGGATGCAGAGACCCACCAGATGACCTGTCCTGGTGGAGCTCCAGAGGGTTAAGGACAAAGTGAGGCTTCATACAGCTTTCAGAGAGGAAGAGAGTAGATTGCATACAAACAGGACAGAACTCAGCTTTCCAACGGTGTCTCTGGAAACTGGAAGACATGGGGACAAGACCTCCAGTCTTCCAAGGGCAGGTGGTTTCCACCTTTCTGTTCACAACCAAACAGACAATCGAGAGGGTGAGGGAATAAAGTTGGTTCTAATAGGCATTGTCTCAGAGGGCGTACCTTCTACATACCTGTGCCAATGAAGCAGGCAAGTACATCAAAATGAGAATGGCGTGTACAGCAGACAACATGATGGGTCCCCAAAGATGACTGCATCCTAATGCCCAGAACCTGTGAAAATGTGAGATTCCATAGCAAAAGGGGAGTTAAGTTTGCAGAGGGAATGAAGACTGCTAACAGCTGACCCTGAGATGGGGCGATGATCCCGGGTTATCCCTCTCGGTCCAATGTAATCACAAGGGTCCTTAGAAGCGAGGGAAGGAGGTGGAGAAGCGGAAGAGAGTCATGATGTCCGGGGAGGACTCTCCCAAGGTCACTTGGCTAGGAGATGGAGGAAGGAGCTCTGAGCCAAGGACTGTGGGTTCCTCTGGAAGCTGGAAATGCAGACAGCCTCTCGAAGCTCTTCTCCCCCAGAGGCTTCAAAAGGAAGGCCGCCAACATCTTGATTTAGTCCAGCAAGACCCATTTCAGACTTCTGACCTGCAGAACTGTAAGGCAACACATCTGTGTTGTTTGAAGCCACTTCGTTTTCAGTAACGTGTTACAGCAGCAATGGACACTAATACAGTGTGGGATTCAGGAAGCAAGAGTAAGAAGTCCCAGGTGACAGCTGTGCAGAAGGCTCAGGTCCAGACTGGACTTGGAGCATGGAGAACTCTGGAAGGGACCACGCCTGGAAAAAACCAAAAAGGAATGCACAGATTGCACTTAACTGTTTGGAGAGGGATTTGAACCGTTCTGTGTGTATGCAAATAAGCACTGTACACTCAGTCGTGTCTGACTCTTTGAGACCCCATGGACTGTAGCCTGCCAGGTTCCTCGGTCCATGGAGTTCTCTAAATACTGGAGTGGGCTGCCATTTCCTTTTCCAGGGGATCTTCTCGACCCAGGGATCAAACCCACCATCTCCTGCAGCTTCTGCATTGGCAGACAGATTATTTACCACTGAGCCACCTGAGAAGCCTGTAAGTAAGTGTTGCTGCTGCTGCTAAGTTGCTTCAGCTGTGTCCGACTCTGTGCGACCCCATAGACAGCAGCCCACCAGGCTCCCCCGTCCCTGGGATTCTCCAGGCAAGAACATTGGAGTGGGTTGCCATTTCCTTCTCCAATGTGTGAAAGTGAAAATTGAAAGTGAAGTCATTCAGTTGTGTCCGACTCTTTGTGACCCCATGGACTGCAGCCCACCAGGCTCTTCCATCCATGGGGTTTTCCAGGCAAGAGTACTGGAGTGGGGTGCCATCGCCTTCTCTNAAGTGAAAGTGAAGTCATTCAGTTGTGTCCGACTCTTTGTGACCCCATGGACTGCAGCCCACCAGGCTCTTCCATCCATGGGGTTTTCCAGGCAAGAGTACTGGAGTGGGGTGCCATCGCTTTCTCCGAAATAAATGTTAGGTGCATACAAAGCCATTTTTAATACTAGAGAAAATGTTGTGGAAGAAAGGAACATCACGTGGCTTATCCATGAGCAGTGGCTGCCCAGTCACCGTAGTGTGAACACCAACAGTTGCTTTAACCAAGATGGCGGCATCACTCTGTTGGGAGAACGGAGAGGACAGAAATGTGGGTTTAGAGGAAGTGGGGTTAGGGGCATAGGAAACCTCATCTTCCTCTCTAGGGCACTAATAGATAATATCTAAAAATGGAAGTTCTGTAAGTGGTTATATATGGTGTGTGCTCTGAACTGAACTGTGGCCCTCCAGAATTTGAATATTATATCATATCCCTAACCCAGTGTGTCTATATTTGGAGTAAGGAAGTAACTAATAGGGTGGAGCCCTAATTAGCATCCTGATAAGAAGAAACCCCAGGGTGCTCACTCTTGACTGTGTGAAGACACAGTGAGAAGGTCTGCAAGCCAGGAAGCAGGCTCTCCCAGAAACCAGACTGGTTGGCATTTAGACCTTGGATTTTCTAGCCTCCAGGACTATGGGAAATACATCTGTGTTGTTTAAACCACCCAAGTCTACGGTGTTCTGTGGCATGTTTTGAAAGTTGTAGCTGACTGATGCAGCATGTCATTTAGAAATATGTCACTACAGACCATAGATCAGTGATTGGTGATGTGCGCTCAGTCGTGTCTGACTCTGCGACCCCATGGACTATAGTCCTCCAGGCTTCTCTGTCCATGGAATTTTCGAGGTAAGGATACTGCAGTGGATCGACAGTTCCTACTCCAGAAAAGACAATAAGAAATACCTAAATAATTGAGAGTGATTATCTCTGGGAACTGGAAATCAGTGTGTAGCCAAGAATGCTGTTTTTCATTGTTGGGTTTTATTACTTTTACAAGTCTTGTATATGTGTTCATTTTTAAAGTAAAAAAACAACAACAAAAGTGGAATTTACTGGCTTAGGTAAATATAAAGTTCAAAAACAGAGAGATCTTTAGGAATAGCTTGATGAGATCTCCAGCTCCATTTTTCTGTAGCTCAGTGCTGTCCTCTGAACTCTTTTATAGTAGCAAAACGGTTGCAGTAGCTCCAGCCCTTACATGTACCTTCAATATCTTTGATAATGGAGCTTCTCCCCAAGAGCTCCCCAGGAAACATGTCCTATATCTTATGTGATAGAATTTGTTCCAGTCACTATAGCCAGGGAGCTGAACTGAGCTTATTGGCTTAAGCCAACCATAACCCACCTCAGAAATACATTGGCTATGAGGTGCAAGTGGTAATCTGGGAGGAAATTGGTGTTCTTCTGCTAAGAGGAAGGATGAAAGGATGATGGGTGGCTCAGAATAGTAAGTGTGTTCCTCTGGAGAATATCTCTTAGTGAGATATAGGTCCCTCCTAATTCTTTTGATTGGTTGGTTGGTTGGTTTGATGGCATTTAAGTTAAATGTTAACTTTTGCTCTGTGTGACTCATGAAATAGGGAAGGCTGGACATGGAGAAAATAACTTGATAAGGGAGGTTAAAGGGAGCATCCTACACCATATAATGGATGTGGCAACATGGAAAAATGAAAGGCAGAAGTGAGTCCAAAGCCCCATTCTTAGGGGAAGTGTGTATTACTGTGACTCAGTTGGACACCATCAAAAATTTCAGCCTGGAGTGATTGAAGGACAACTCTCAGACAGTTCCCTGACTTCACCTCTCTTCTCAGCCAGCCTACCACAGATGCTGGAAACTGCGTCATTAGAAGCTCATCTCTGTGTAAGAAGTTCCCATGACTTTTGGGAGGGGGGTACATTTGGCCATTGCCTGTCGCTAAAGCAGAAGGCCTTAGTTTGCCAAATCCTTCCTGGACAGCTGCAGCAGGAGGAGACTTGGGGTGTGGGAGGGGAAGAGGGGAGAAGTATCTGGGGGGGGCACTCAGCACAGGTGTGGAGGTGGGAGAAAGAGAACCAGGTGAGGACTGAGATGCTGTGGGGGTGGGGGACAGCACCAGGTCCTTAGTCCCCAGAGCACTAACCTTAACCTGAGTCCTGATAAGGGGAGCACTAGACACTCTCTATGACTCGGTTAGCCAGCTTGCCAAACTCATCAGCTCGCTCCTTCCCTCTGACTGATGTCCACAGCTGGAGGAACACTTGGGGCAGGAAGGCAGCTGTCCAAAATGTCCACCGTGTCTGCTCCCACCAGCTGAGCTGAATGCTTTCCTAGAGGCAGCTGGCTTACTTCCCAAACCTGTTTATGCCAGTGGAACTTGCTATTGTAATTATGCAATTTAATTAAGTATTATACAAACCAATTAAATCCCATTGCAAAAAAAAAAAAAAAAGAAAGAAATTGTTTCAATGAAAACTTGGTTGAAAATTTGGAAAGACTCAAAAAGAAAAAAAAAACCAGTTCATTTTATTTAATAAAAAAATGCTGTTGAGTTAGATGTGGATGAAACAACTAGGAAAGGTTGGGGAAATACTCACGAAATTGAGGGAGACTTTTGCATTCAGATTATTTTGCAAGTGTATTTAGCTTCTCATTCCATTTAAGAAAACTATACTTAGAAATAAGTGTGATTTATGCCAGAAAGACAATCAGAACAATTACATCCAGGAGATGTGAAGGTAAAGAAATATCTTGGCTTTATATCCAAAGTTCAGTGAGTGAACATACAATATGTGAGATGCTAAAATGTTTCAGCTCACTGACTAATCATCTCAGCTAAGAGGGCTTCCTGTAGAGCTTATTTGTGGTGGGCTTCATCTCCTGGACATTCACTCCCACTCTTCTGACTCAGAGGCTGGTATGCAGGGCGAGATCACACTTATGAGCCACAGATGCTTAGTTGGCCGGGTTTCCCAAAACTGGCAGAATTGGGAGAAGCCAAAGAGAAGCAGGGAAAAAAAACAAAACTGAGGATGGCTTCAACCTGGATCAGCCCCNACCGTGTCTGCTCCCACCAGCTGAGCTGAATGCTTTCCTAGAGGCAGCTGGCTTACTTCCCAAACCTGTTTATGCCAGTGGAACTTGCTATTGTAATTATGCAATTTAATTAAGTATTATACAAACCAATTAAATCCCATTGCAAAAAAAAAAAAAAAAGAAAGAAATTGTTTCAATGAAAACTTGGTTGAAAATTTGGAAAGACTCAAAAAGAAAAAAAAAACCAGTTCATTTTATTTAATAAAAAAATGCTGTTGAGTTAGATGTGGATGAAACAACTAGGAAAGGTTGGGGAAATACTCACGAAATTGAGGGAGACTTTTGCATTCAGATTATTTTGCAAGTGTATTTAGCTTCTCATTCCATTTAAGAAAACTATACTTAGAAATAAGTGTGATTTATGCCAGAAAGACAATCAGAACAATTACATCCAGGAGATGTGAAGGTAAAGAAATATCTTGGCTTTATATCCAAAGTTCAGTGAGTGAACATACAATATGTGAGATGCTAAAATGTTTCAGCTCACTGACTAATCATCTCAGCTAAGAGGGCTTCCTGTAGAGCTTATTTGTGGTGGGCTTCATCTCCTGGACATTCACTCCCACTCTTCTGACTCAGAGGCTGGTATGCAGGGCGAGATCACACTTATGAGCCACAGATGCTTAGTTGGCCGGGTTTCCCAAAACTGGCAGAATTGGGAGAAGCCAAAGAGAAGCAGGGAAAAAAAACAAAACTGAGGATGGCTTCAACCTGGATCAGCCCCTCTGCTGCCTCCCAGCTGTCACCCAGCAGCCTGAGCAGTAGGTCCAGCCTACACTGCACTCTCCCCAAACTATGCCCCCCCTACCCTGAGGGGACAGGGAGCAGGGTGACTATACATGAGACTCAAGCTCAGAGGCAGCTGCTGTTTGGGTTCTTTATCTGCCCTCTCCGGCCACACCTGCTCACTCACTGCCCTGGTTATGCTTGACCACTCCCACCTATGCCTGTTTGCTGAGAGTCTTTCTTTCTAGACTGCCCTTTTGCCCAGACTCTTCATATCTTCCCCTTCCTTCAAGCTTTCTGTCTGCTGCCTCCAGGAAGCCCTCCTTGATAACCCGCTGAGCTTACTGCATGTACCACCCTCCTGCACTTAGTCTTGACTGCGTTCTCATCTTTCCAAGATGTGGGGCAATTTTAGGTGCTGGGGAGAGGTTCTCACCCAGGTTCAACCTAACACCTCTCCTGAGCTATAAAATTGGAGTTCTTTTTGAGACCTTTTCTGGATTTTATTTCAGACACTCCCACCTCACAATCACCACCCTGTAGGACTGCACAAATTTCACCAGTAAAGCCCCCACAACGGACATAGAGATTCAGGAATATTTGTCCTGAAAAGTTGATGTGGGAGAAGCATGAACTTCTGACGGGCTGTAGGACACTGGATTCCATCCCTGGGTCCCCAGTGCTCAAGGGAAAGTTGTAGTTCAGTTCAACTCGGTTCCTTCAGTTCAGTTCACTTCACTTTAGTTCAGTCACTCAGTCGTGTCCGACTCTTTGTGGCCCCATGAATCGCAGCACGCCAGGCCTCCCTGTCCATCACCAACTCCCGGACTTCACTCAGACTCACGTCCATCGAGTCCGTGATGCCATCCAGCCATCTCATCCTCTGTCGTCCCCTTCTCCTCCTGCCTCCAATCCCTCCCAGCATCAGAGTCTTTTCCAATGAGTCAACTCTTCGCATGAGGTGGCCAAAGTACTGGAGTTTCAGCTTCAGCATCAGTCCTTCCAAAGAACACCCAGGACTGATCTTTCGGATGGACTGGCTGGATCTCCTTGCAGTCCAAGGGACTCTCAAGAGTCTTCTCCAATACCACAGTTCAAAAGCATCAATTCTTCGGCACTCAGCCTTCTTCACAGTCCAACTCTCACATCCATATATGACTACTGGAAAAACCATAGCCTTGACTAGACGGACCTTTGTTGGCAAAGTAATGTCTCTGCTTTTCAACATGCTATCTAGGTTGGTCATAACTTTTCTTCCAAGGAGTAAGCGTCTTTTAATTTCATGGCCGATTCCTTCAAAAACCTTTAAATCAGAGACTTCCTGTAAGCAAGGCACTGGGGTTGGGGCAGGGAGGAGTCAGGATGGGCGGGGCTGGAGATGAATGACACATGATGGCGCCTCCTTTCAGAGTGCTTGAGCAGGTGGGGAAGATGGCCACGTGCCCGAGGGGCTGAGACGGTGATACACAAAATGCCCAAAATGCCGAGGGGTGTGGGGTGTCTGGGCAGATTTCTTACAGGGGGTGAGAGCTGGGGGGACCTGCGGGGAAATCGGAGGGTGGGCCTTCCTGGTGGGCGGTTGGCCAGGACGGTTCTCATACTTCACGCAGCTGCACATAGCGCTCCCGGCGGCCCTGGTGCGCCTGGGGCCCTCTGTTGGGATTGCTTCTGACGCCTCCTGGGAGGGGAAGGTTGAGGAGACATCTTTTTCTAAGTCGGGCGGTGGGACTTCTCTTCCAGGGAAGAGTTCTGACTGAGCTTTCCCAGTCCCCAGAGGTTGGTTGACACTGCTGGAGGGACACGTCGTGGTTGGCCTGGGACGGCCGCTTTATGCCTACTGTCCCCCGGTGACTATGAACAGTGGCTGCTTTCATTCTCAAAGTGCCCTTGTTTGGATAATAAAATGGCATGTCCGTGCCGGGGGGAGTGATGTGGTCCCTGGGGGAAGTGATGCGGTCCCAGGGGTGATGCAGTCCCGGGGGGCGTGGTGCGGTCCCGGGGGAGCGGGGACCACAGGGGACAGCTCCGGAGGCCGCCTTCGCCAGGTGCCCCCCTCCTGCTGTGGGGGTCGCCCGTCCCCTGTCCAGACAGCTGCTACACCACGNCTCAAAGTGCCCTTGTTTGGATAATAAAATGGCATGTCCGTGCCGGGGGAGGAGTGATGCGGTCCCAGGGGTGATGCAGTCCCGGGGGGCGTGGTGCGGTCCTGGGGGAGCGGGGGCCGCAGGGGACAGCTCCGGAGGCCGCCTTCGCCAGGTGCCCCCCTCCTGCTGTGGGGCTCGCCCGTCCTCTGTCCAGACAGCTGCTACACCACTNGGGTGATGCAGTCCCGGGGGGCGTGGTGCGGTCCCGGGGGAGCGGGGACCACAGGGGACAGCTCCGGAGGCCGCCTTCGCCAGGTGCCCCCCTCCTGCTGTGGGGCTCGCCCGTCCCCTGTCCAGACAGCTGCTACACCACGCACTGCCTGGATCCTACTGGCCACCGTACCTGCAGGTACAGAGTCACCTGCAGGTCTGTCTTTTGCATCATTGAGGTGCAGAGTAAACAGTGAAGTTTGAAAATAAAAAGTCAAGTAAATCCTTTCCCAGGAGAATTAGTTTTTTTCTTCCGCCTGAAAGGGGGCTGAAAGCATCTTTTTCTCTGAGAGAAAGCGTGCTATTGCTCAGCTGTGTCTGACTCTTTGCGACCCCGTGGACTGTAGCCCACCAGGCTCCTCTGTCCGTGGAATTCTCCAGGCAAGAATACTGGAGCAGATTGCCATTTCCTTCTCTAGGAGTTCTTCCTGACCCAGGGATCCAACTCAGGCCTCCTGCATTGCAGACTGATTCTTTACTGTCTGAGCCACCAGAGAAAGCCTGATGTTAGTTATTCCTATCACACTGGACACCAGGTGAGATAGAACTTCCTGGAAAGAAGGTTTAGATACAGGAAGGAGCATGAGTTATAGGATGCAGGGCCCCAGGACAAGGGCAAGACCCACATAGGCAGGAAAAGCCACCAACGAGAAGCCCGTGGTCAGCGAAGACAGAGCAGGACCGCCTCCCGGTTCTGCCGTGTGGAGATCCGAATGCTGCCTTTGCCAGTCTGATATCCATCCCTGCGGGGGCTGACGAGGCAGCCTTGCTCCCAGGGCCCTCTGGTTCCCCTCCCCACACGCGTGCCCACACCAGCCTCGAAATCCTAGCCCCACTTGGCAGCAGAACCAGGCCNAGGGCCAAGCATTTCTACATGTGACAGCAGGCTGGAGCCAGACCCCTTGGCACCTTGACCTCTGGTTCCACGTCTCCTTGGGGAGAGCCCGGCGTGCGCTCCCTGCAGAGGTCTGGCCCTTGACAGACAGCGCTGACTGGTCATGGAGCCAAGGGCTAGGGAGACGGAGCCTGGATGATGATGTCCTTTGGCCCATTTCCAGCCCTTCCCGGAGATTCAAGGAAACAAGTCATTAGTCTGAAGTGTTCCTTAATGAGAGCAAGGCAGCTAGATTGTTGGGTTTGAGAGGCCCCAGGTCAGGGTCCGGGAAGGCACCTGAAATTATTAAGGACCTTCTGCTGAATGAGGGGCCATGAACTTCAACCTTATTTCTCCAGAGGTGAAGGTATGCCCATTTGGGAGGATGGATAGGGTGAGGGATGGGTAACTATTAGCTTGGAAGGTTGATAGCTTCACACTCTCACCGCAGACCATAATTGTGGAAAGGGACCTTCGTGATCACTCCTTTAACTAGCAAGGGAGAAGAACTAGCAAGGCTCAGAGAGGGAACGAGGCTTGTCGGGAGCTCTGGTCAGACTCTTCTTGTCTCACAAGCCTGGATTTTTTCAGGTCTTTATTGAATTGAATTTGTTACAATATTGTTTCTGCTCTCTGTTTGGTTTTCTGGCCACTGTTGAACCCACACCCCTGCACTGGAAGGCAAAGTCTTAACCACTGGACTCCCAGGGAAGTCCTAAGCCTGGATGTTTTCTCCCTTTTTTTCCCCTCATAACAATATTTTTTGAGGGTTAAAGCACGTTCCAAGAAAAAAAATTTTTTTTTCTGTATCCTGATTTTTTTTTCTTGGAACGTGCTTTAACCCTCAAAAAATATTGTTATGAGGGGAAAAAAAGGGAGAAAACATCCAGGCTTAGGACTTCCCTGGGAGTCCAGTGGTTAAGACTTTGCCTTCCAGTGCAGGGGTGTGGGTTCAACAGTGGCCAGAAAACCAAACAGAGAGCAGAAACAATATTGTAACAAATTCAGTTCAATAAAGACCTGAAAAAATCCAGGCTTGTGAGACAAGAAGAGTCTGACCAGAGCTCCCGACAAGCCTCGTTCCCTCTCTGAGCCTTGCTAGTTCTTCTCCCTTGCTAGTTAAAGGAGTGATCACGAAGGTCCCTTCCCACAATTATGGTCTGCGGTGAGAGTGTGAAGCTATCAACTTTCCAAGCTAATAGTTACCCATCCCTCACCCTATCCATCCTCCCAAATGGGCATACCTTCACCTCTGGAGAAATAAGGTTGAAGTTCATGGCCCCTCATTCAGCAAAAGGTCCTTAATAATTTCAGGTGCCTTCTTGGACCCTGACCTGGGGCCTCTCAAACCCAACAATCTAGCTGCCTTGCTCTCATTAAGGAACACTCCAGACTAATGACCTGTTTCCTCGAATCTCCGGGAAGGGCTGGAAATGAGCCAAAGGACATTATCATCCAGGCTCCGTCTCCCTAGCCCTTGGCTCCATGACCAGTCAGCGCTGTCTGTCAAGGGCCAGACCTCTGCAGGGAGCGCACGCCGGGCTCTCCCCAAGGAGACATGGAACCAGAGGTCAAGGTGCCAAGGGGTCTGGCTCCAGCCTGCTGTCAC
>SJYW01002302.1:461766-482547 GCA_006410735.1 Raphicerus campestris | reverse complement strand
TTACCAGATCCTATGGGAAGAGCATGTCTGGTTCTGTAAGGACTAGACAAACACGAGTCGGACTGTCTGTGCCCTTTTATGACCTCAGCGTGGTTAATTTTAGTATTAGCAGAAAAAGCAAACTGTAACCCACATAACACAGCCTCCAAAAGATCCTGGGAAGAGAAGCCCCTGCCTTTGTGTCACCATAGACCTCAGCTGACCGACGCTAGCGACAGCTTATCACCCCAGGCGTCTTCTCACCACGTGCTGGGCCGCCACCAGCCCAGTAGCACTTCCCATGGGAGCACAGGCAACGCTCATCCATGTGCTTGGCTCGAGCTAGGAGCTGGCACTTACCAGTGAGCACACAGTCTGCATGGCTCGACGGGACTGACCTCCCAGGGAAAAGCTGGTCTCACCGTCCTCACCAGGGAACACAGATGCCGCACCCGGTGCCAGGCATGTCCCACTTGCTCATTTCATCCCTGCTTCAGCCCCGGGGAGGTAGGAGGTCATTATTGGTCAATAGTGGCCATTATTCTGCCCACTTTGCTGGTGAAAATCTAAAGCAGAGAGAGGTTAAGTCACTTGTCCAAGGTCACATAGCTGGCCAATGGCAGGGTCAGTCTGGCTGTAAACCCCAGAGCATTATGGCCTCCTGGGAGCTGCAGGGCCCTGCAGCAGAGACTACTGGCCTCCCTGTCCCCTGGGGGCACCTCTCACAGCCTCTGCCCTCCCTGTGAGGTAGAGCCAGTCACCTCAAAGTCATTCCCAGGGTGGGGTGGGGGAAGCTGGAGTCCGCCTGCCGCCATCCACTGTCAGACAGCCCCCTCCTACTCTTGCGTGCTTGCTGAGGCTGCTATGGGGCTGAGGGTACGCAGGACACACGGGAACCCTCCCACCGCCCATTGGGTGTGTGCAGGTCCCAGGCTGGGAGTCTGGGACCCATGTTCTGCTTCTGGTCTTGTCCTTGGTGTGGCCTGGGGTGAGCCATTTACCCTCTCTGGACTCAGGTATCCTGGTTGTAAAGTGAGGGGTTTATAAGGTTGCTCTAGCATGGACATTTGATGTTTTTCAAAAAGCCATTAGAGACCCTGAGAAGAACAACACCAATTTTCTGTCACATCTTGATTATAAGTGCTGTGGCAGTTCTTAGAAGAGAAAGGTTAGTGCTGATTTAAAAAAAGAAAGAAGGAAAAAGATTTCATGAGTTTGCATCAGCTCTCAAGGCAGCATCTCTTCAAAGGTGCTAGCAAGAACAATGGTGTTTATCCATGAGCAGAAAGGTCACAAGGGGCCAAGGTCCTGTCTACATCAGGCTCTGACCTGTACCCAGTCTGGGGCCTCCTCCTCTCGGGTGTCCAGGGCCTGACCCACAGGCGCTGTTTCATTCTGGAACTAGTGTTCTACAGTCCCCAAACCATGCAGTCCTCTGTTTGGTCCCTTCTGGTTGACATCATGATGGTGAGATTTCATACTAAACTCGCAGGCCTTGGGAGAACACCTGGAAAATGTTCTGAGTCCTAGGACTTGGCTTGAGCAAGGATGCTTGTGAGCTGGATGCTTCTGAGAAGGTCACTCAGCTTCTCTGTGTTTCCATCTTCCTGACTGTACAATGCCGTGGAGGGAGTTTGCAAGCAGGGACCACACCTTTTCCTGTGTGCATCCCCACAGGTAGCAAAGACCCTGAAATACTGCCAGTGCTCAGTAAACGGTTAGCTCTATCCCACCTGCCAGACAGGTACGTGGGAAAACACTTTTTTAAAGTATAGAGCATCACACAGTGTTAGCTAATATTAATTAATATTGGAGTTAGTCACTCAGTCGTTCCAACTCTTTACAACCCTGTGGATGGTAGCCCACCAGGCTCCTCTCTATAGGATTTCCCAGGAAAGAATTGGAGTGAATTGCCACTCCCTTCTCCAAGGAATCTTCCCGACCCAGGGATTGAACCCTGGTCTCTAATGTTAGTATGAGCGTTAGGCTGTTAGTCTCATAGTTCTGAGTCACACTTAGTCTTCCTATTGCTACTGAAAGCCAGGAGCAATCAGAGAAGAGGGCCTAGATGTTTATGGCCACACATTTGCAGACATGTGTGGACTTTCCACCTTCTCAGTGTCTGTACGCTCAGGGAGGAGAGAAGAGGGGATGAGAGTGAAGAAAAGGAGGGAGGTTGGACTGCATAGCCTGGTCAAGGGCCAAGCATTTCTACACGTGACAGCAGGCTGGAGCCAGACCCCTTGGCACCTTGACCTCTGGTTCCATGTCTCCTTGGGGAGAGCCCGGCGTGCGCTCCCTGCAGAGGTCTGGCCCTTGACAGACAGCGCTGACTGGTCATGGAGCCAAGGGCTAGGGAGACGGAGCCTGGATGATAATGTCCTTTGGCTCATTTCCAGCCCTTCCCGGAGATTCGAGGAAACAGGTCATTAGTCTGGAGTGTTCCTTAATGAGAGCAAGGCAGCTAGATTGTTGGGTTTGAGAGGCCCCAGGTCAGGGTCCAAGAAGGCACCTGAAATTATTAAGGACCTTTTGCTGAATGAGGGGCCATGAACTTCAACCTTATTTCTCCAGAGGTGAAGGTATGCCCATTTGGGAGGATGGATAGGGTGAGGGATGGGTAACTATTAGCTTGGAAAGTTGATAGCTTCACACTCTCACCGCAGACCATAATTGTGGGAAGGGACCTTCGTGATCACTCCTTTAACTAGCAAGGGAGAAGAACTAGCAAGGCTCAGAGAGGGAACGAGGCTTGTCGGGAGCTCTGGTCAGACTCTTCTTGTCTCACAAGCCTGGATTTTTTCAGGTCTTTATTGAACTGAATTTGTTACAATATTGTTTCTGCTCTCTGTTTGGTTTTCTGGCCACTGTTGAACCCACACCCCTGCACTGGAAGGCAAAGTCTTAACCACTGGACTCCCAGGGAAGTCCTAAGCCTGGATGTTTTCTCCCTTTTTTTCCCCTCATAACAATATTTTTTGAGGGTTAAAGCACGTTCCAAGAAAAAAAAATCAGGATACAGAAAAAAAAATTTTTTTTCCATGCTATTTATTCACTCTCACTCACAGAAGCTGTTAGCTCTAATGACCTTTCCAAATTAATAAAATCTGTAAATGTTCGATTGTTTATCGCACACATTGAGTTACACCTCTAAGTGGCTGGAGGGACCTGCTCCCCTGCCTGGAGTATCTAGCTCGAGGGTTCTGCAGTCAGCAGGTATGCTCTGCACCCCAGTCAGGGAGCTGTGCCTGGAACGCAGGGTTTCATCTTCATCTTCCCCCAAATTAAGCACTAACTCACTATTCCTCCCTCTCTCCAACTCCTGGTAACCTCTGTATTCTACTTTCTGTCTCTATGAATTTGACTGCCCTGTGAGTGAAGCGTGAAAGTCCGCTCAGTCATGTCTGACTCTTTGCGACCCTGTGGACTATAGCCTGGCAGGCTTCTCTGTCCGTGGAATTCTCTAGGCAAGGATACTAAAGTGGGTAGCTGTCTCTTTCTCTAGGGGATCTTCTCAACTCAGGGGTCGAACCCAGGTCTCCTGCACTGCAGGAGGATTCTTTACCATCTGAGCCACCAGGGAAGCCCGGATACCCATATGAGTAAAATCATACAGCATTTGTCCTTTTGTCTTATTTTCACTTAACATAATGTCCTCTAGTTCATCCATGTTGAAGGATATATCAAAATTCCCTTCCTTTTAAGTCTGGGTAACATTCCGTCATACATGTGGACCACATTTTGTTCACCCATTCGTCCAATGGACTCTTGGTTTTCTCCCATCTCCTGCCTGTTGTGAGTGATTCTGCTATGAACATGGGTGTGCGACTATCTGTTTAAGTCCCTTGCAGAACGATTTTGAGCTTTTAAAAACAAGTGCTTCGGGTTTTCAAATCATCAGGGGTGATCAGCTGACCCTCACTGCTATCACTCCATGAGAAACAGATTGCCAGCCTGCTGTTTCCCACGCGTGAAGACTCTTCTGCCTTGAGCAGAGCTCTTCATTACCCTCTCTGCCAGGGACACAGATTGCAGGCTGGACTCTGCGTGCACGCTCCCTTTCCCCACGCCACACTAAGCGGCTTCCGTCTGCATGCTAGCCAGTGTCAAGGCCTCTTTGCCTTCACTTCTTATCCTGAAACGCATCAGTCATGTTGAATTTGTCCCTCACTAAGGTAGCAGATGCTCTGCACTCTTGCTTGGTAAGTTCTTTCTCCTACATTCTAAAATGTATTTAGCCACGATCGTAAAAGCCACAGGAAACCACACAGGCACAGTGCTCCCTTCTGGTCCTGTGTCTTCCCCACCTCCTCCAAAAATCTCTCCGAACATTGCCGAAGAACCAAAAGACATCCTGTCTTGAGGCATCACTACCGCGGGCCATTAAATTGCCTCTGCAGATCCCAGACTCACCTAAAACACATTAAAGTGGCGGCATGCTCAAGCAGACAGGCAGGAGAACGCGCAGTTCAGGTTGGCATTGTCATTAACTCAAGTCTTTGGTGTCAACTCCCTCCCGCACCGCGCGTCCTGCCTGGCCCTAGTCAACCTCCGAAATGCATTTTCTGGCCTTTGTTGGTTTGTGTCAGCTCTTGAACATTATTTAAATGTAGTTTGGGGCCCATGCATGCAATTACCATTGTGTTATTATTCAGAACCAGATTGTTAAGATTCAGGCAGCTGTACAAGGAGATGCCCTGTGCTGTGAGGTCCAATTTAGGAGGGCCTTCCGAGCTGGCGCGCAGGGTTGCTAGGCAACCCCATGCTACAGAAGAGGAGGCCTCACTCCGAGTGGGAAGAAGCCCAGCGCCTTCAGGGAATTGGAGGCAGTGGTCAATCTGAGACTGGCATGGCGCCGGGGAGGGGGAGGGAGGCGACGTGGGCTGAACCCACGGCCGGAGGAGGGGGGATCTTGCCAGGGGCGCCCACCCAGCTAGCACATGGTGTTCCTGGGAGGGGAGAGTGCTGCTGGGAGTGAGAACGCAGAGAAGGTGCAGAAGCCAGAGGTCGGCCAGGAAACTGCTGAAGGATACCCAGAGCAGATGCTAATATGCTTCTCCATCCCTTTCTTCTCTTTGCAGGAAATGAGCAGGTTTGCACAGAAACTGCTGGCCTGAAATTTAAGAAGACGTGGTCGCTTGTGAGTCTGAATTTTGCTTTCTTTGGTCTGTGGTTTGACAGTGTTCCTGGGAAGTGGGTGGGTTTCCCCATTTGGGGAAGGGAACGTGACCTGGATGAAGTTGGGCTTTTGGTTCTTCTGGAAGGTGCCTCTGGCTGGGTGGGACTGGACCCAGGGATGGAAGGCTGTGAAGGCTCATGGTCTGAGCCCTGGCTCTGCCCTCTGAGTGGAGGGTGCCCACTGGCTCATGATAGAGAGCAGTTCCCTTGGGGTTGATTGGTGTGTGAGAAAAGCCGGACTCCTTTGGTATGAGGATGATGTGTGTTCTTTTTTTTTTAAAATTTTTTGCCCTGGGGCCGTGAACAGTTTGCACAATTCCAAGTTTGCTGCTAGGATGATCTTATTTAGAACAATAAATTGTCATACAGGCCATTTAGCAGTGTGTTAAACTGAGAGCAGTCATATGACCCTGTCCATTACTCAGTCTAGGAGTATTGTTAATTCACCAGATGCCTGGTACTATCTGGTGGCCCTGAGAAATATAAGAGAGGCTGCAGGTTCAGGCTCTGTTTTGGAGGAATGGTCGGTCAGTCTGGTGTGAGAAGAGAAGACATCTGCCCATGAAACCATGAAAGAACTTTATGAAAGGGCACGCATCCTGCTCTGGCCCGTATGGCACAAGCAGAAATGCTGGTGATGGGAGTGGTTAGGGAAGGCATCCTGGGTAAAGGGAGAGCTGAGCTGGGCTGATGAAAGAGGGAGGCTGTTCCAGGGAGAAAGGAACAAGGATGAGGCCCCAGGATGGGAACACCCAATCTAATGGGGAGGGGAGGAAATGCTGGTGACACTGGGCAGGACCAGATGGTACAGGGCTTGACATGCCTTCATGAATGGTCCACAAAGAATCAGGATAGCAAGTATCCCTGATCTATGTAAGTAAAATTAGTTTTCTGCCCATTTATGACTCATTACGTGGAAAAGAATATATGGGTTTTTCAACAAGTTGGAAGTTGTATTCGAGATTAACACAGACACTGGGTAGATTATAAGAAATTCATATGAGGGATACTCCTGTATCTCAATGAGAGAGAGAGAGATTCCACCTTTTCCAGACAACTACAGCTGAGGGTCATGAGACTGTGATGGGGACACACCCTAAGCTTCGGGTGGACTGTCACCAGGACATGTTCCCCATGCCCACTTGCTTTTCCCTGGAGTTGCTTCTCATGCAGGGACCTCCAGGTACTATGCCCAGGGTGAGGACCAGCTGGGGTATATTTATTTAACAAAGGTTAATTTAATTATTTGTTTCAAGCAAGCAGAGGATACTTGCTTGTTCTGAACGTCAAGAACAACCAGTATTTATGTGGTGTTGCCACTTGGCAGCACACTTGTTGGTACTGCCTCATCTGAGCCTCACAAAGGCTCTGTCAGGCAGTGCTATTTTGCAGATAAGGGAATCGAGGCTCGAAGAGCTTCGATATTCCATTCGAGATTGCTCAGCAGGTAGAGCCGATGTACATCTGGCTTTCCGCTGCGCACCGCTGCATGTCTGATTACGGAGCAGGCCTTCTGGGTCTGCTCCTGCCTCCTGCTCATTCGTCCTGGGGAAGAAGAGAGCCGTGCAGTCTCACCAGGTCTAGCTGTGGGAACTCTGTTCCGAATGGTCACTGTTTTGCTGTGCTGCCTTTCATGGAATGTATGGTATCAGACTGGTGATTTTGACTGGGCAGGAAATTGGTTATGGTTCTGCCCTCAAAAAGGAAGGCTCATGTGTGATCTACCACCAGGGGCCAGCCTCTGGAAAGATACAGGAAGGCAGTATCTGACTGTCTTAGGTTGGGTTCTCTACAAGCAGAGTCTGAGACAAGGATTTAGGCACAAGTGACGTAGCAAAAGAGAGCTTTAGGGAAAGCTTGTATGGGAGGGAGGGAAGCAGGGTCAGGAAGGAGGAGCTAAGCAAAGGTGTATCAGAGCTAGTCTCTTTCTGATTGGGTGCCCAGCGGGAAGGGCATTGGTCACATTTACTACCCTGCCATGGGCTTCCCTGGGGGTGCAGAGGTTAAAGCGTCTGCCCGCAATGTGGGAGACCTGGGTTCAATCCCTGGCTCGGGAAGATCCCCTGGAGAAGGCAATGGCAACCCACTCCAGTATTCTTGCCTGGAGAAATCCCATGGACAGAGGAGCCTGGCGGGCTACAGTCCACTGGTCGCAAAGAGTCAGACACGACTGAGCGACTTCGCTTTCACTCTCACTCTCATGAGCATCAGTGCTGTGAAGACAGCCAAATGTAATTTTCACCTGACCTGGCGGCAATTTTCATTGCATTTTAAGAGTATCAATATTAAAATAGAAATCGATGGTGCCAAAGTGTGTCTTCACTGAAATAACTATGTGCTTTTTTAAGCTATAATTTTATTCTTAATAAGTAATACAGTTCCATGGCCCTAAATGCAAAAGTATCAAAAACTATGCTGTGAAAAATCTCCTTCCCACCTCTGTCCCAAACAGCCTGGCTCCTCCTCTGCTGGCAACCAATATTATCCAGGTTTGGGGTTAGTTTCCGATGACAGTCTATACACACCAACAGTGGTGCAGTTTAGATTTCAAAGTGTTATTCAGTCTGATTGCAGTGTAGTAAGACATCACCCACTTGGTCCTTAAGAATCAGCAGAACTGGGTCTGTTCCAGAATTGGTTGAGCTGAGGTGTACCTTTTATTTGGAGAGAGAGCATTTCATCAAGTCAGTTCTCAGTGAGATGTTCAAAAGATGTAAAGCCTTTATAAACACTTCCAAACTCCTTAGATTTACTATATAAAAAATTGATATAAGAATTGAAAATTGTTATTTCCTCATTAAAGCAAATCACCTATAAAGAGCTTGAGATGCTGTGTTACAGCCCTTGAAATTCCCGAATATTTTAAATAATATAAACTTTCACGAAATTCACTGCATTTATCACCTAATGTTGTTTGCATATCATTTGATGACTTGCTGAAATGTGCATTGTTTCCAAAGTCTACTGCAATGTCAGCACCTAGTGAGTTCTCACTGTGGTTTCCTTTTATGAATTGACTTTACAATTAATATGTAATCTGGAGATACTTTCCTAAACATAGGAATGGGTCAGTGATGGCGTAGGCTCCACTGTTGGTGAGCTCCCTGTTGGAGGAGGTGTTGAAAGAGCAGCTGGGTCATCTGTCAGCAAAGTCACGAAGGAAGGCTATCCTCCGTGACAGGCAGGTTTGGAAGACTTTTAAGTTGCTCTCATAGCTGAGCCTGGTCTCTGTGGCTTCGTCATCCGTATTTCCTTAGAGGCCATTTACCTTGTGTGAAATGCAGGCTATTGGGCTCACACTGCACACTTACCTTCTGAATTTTTGTTCCGCAGGTTTTATGCCTATAAATGTCCACATGGAACTTTGTGATCTCATAGGCCTGGCATGTATGTTTTCCTCTTTCCTGCTCTCTGTCGTGTTTACACTCTCTCTTGGGTCACAAGAAAATCCACTAACTTGTATCTGACCTGTTCAAGCCCCAAGACAGGTTTTGGTGACACCCCCACAAGGCAATGAAAAAAAAATCTCATTTCCGTCCAAGAAATAGAACGATTATCTTGATTGAAATAATATCTTTCCTCAACCTGCAACCAGATAAAGCATCAAATTGGTGGAGTTTCCTTATCACTACACAGAGTTAGCAGGACCCAGAATAATGGCCTGTCAGCAACTGCTGGGGGTGGGGGGTGGTGTTCTGTGAGGCAGGGGCCACAGCTCCTGGACTGATGTGGGTTACGTGATGTCTGGTGTAAAGTCTGGTATTATTATATTAACAGAGAAGGTACTGTGGTGCCTGGAACTGGGAAAGCAATAAATGCAACTGCTACGAAGATTATGGTGGTGGTGTTTCATTAGATAACATCTAACGCATATAGCTTCCCTGGTAACTCAGATGGTAAAGAGTCTGCCTGCAATGCAGGAGACTCAGCTTTGATCCCTGGGTCAGGAAGATCCCCTGGAGAAGCAAATGGCAATCTACCCCAGTATTCTTGCCTGGAAAATCCCATGGATGGAGAAGCCTGGTGGGCTTGGCAGGCTACAGTCCACGGGGGTCACAAAGAGTCCGACATGACTGAGCGACTTTCACTTTCACTAACGCATATGGGCAATGGTAGGAGTGACTGAAAGCTGTAGATGGTTTAGGATGTAAACTTTGGGGATATGACTGTTCTAGAACCCTATGTTCACTGATCTGAGAGCCCCAGGACTGCAGTCAGAGTAAGGGGGTGACTGGATCTTAGTTTGGGGTGAACAAGCAGAGGTCAGCAAACCAACATCTCTAGGAAGAAAAATGGAAGAGCTGTGGAAAAGGAGGCAGGGTGTCTGGGTTCCAGTCCAGACCCACCACTTGTCACCATGCAGCTGGGGCTTTGGGGATCTGGGCTGCTTACCATTCCAACAGGGCTACATGTAGGTGTCAAGGCGATGTGTGTGCAAAGTCCAGGGCACTACCTGTTCCCAGTGTCCCTGGTCCCCATCCACTGAGAGGTGCAGCTCTACTATCTCCCAGGCATTTTTGAGGGCTTATTCTGTGACAGGTGCATTCTAACATTTTTCATGTATTAACTCACTTAACCCTCCCAACATTCTTATACATTAGAGACTGCCTCTTACAGGTGAGGAGAAGCAGAGAGGTTCAATAACTTGCCTAGGGGCACACAGTCAGTCAGTGATGGAACAGGGATTTAAAGCCAAGCATTCTGGTTGGAGCTCTTGAAAACTTAAAATCGGACTAAATAATACAGTTCAAACCTGTGGGGCTTTTCAGTTCAGTTCAGTTCAGTTACTCAGTCGTGTCCGAATCTTTGTGACCCCATGAATCGCAGCACGCCAGGCCTCCCTGTCCATCACCAACTCCCGGACTTCACTCAGATTCACGTCCATCGAGTCCGTGATGCCATCCAGCTATCTCATCCTCTGTCGTCCCCTTCTCCTCCTGCCCCCAATCCCTCCCAGCATCAGAGTCTTTTCCAATGAGTCAACTCTTTACATGAGGTGGCCAAAGTACTGGAGTTTCAGCTTTAGCATCCTTCCTTCCAAAGAAATCCCAGGGCTGATCTCCTTCAGAATGGACTGGTTGGATCTCCTTGCAGTCCAAGGGACTCTGAAGAGTCTTCTCCAACACCACAGTTCAAAAGCATCAATTCTTCGGTGCTCAGCCTTCTTCACAGTCCAACTCTCACGTCCATACATGACCACAGGAAAAACCATAGCCTTGACTAGACGGACCTTAGTTGGCAAAGTAATGTCTCTGCTTTTGAATATGCTGTCTAGGTTGGTCATAACTTTTCTTCTTTACCAAACCTTAAACAACTAGAATCTTGTGATAGGGAGCAATAATAAGAATAGTGCTGATGATGACATCTTCGTGATATCCCAGGAGGCATAGAGGTGGTTCTCGTGCAGAAGTGGGACACGGTTCCTGATCTTGGGCACCCGGTAGCTCACATCCTCTTTTGGCCTGGGATCCAGCCAAGCTGACCCCAGCTGCAAGCGCACAGTAGAGCACCAGTGTGTGCGAGACTTTCCCCATTGACTTGTTCCCAGTCTGGTCCATTCCCCTCATCTTCCTGCAGCGCCCTCCCAGACCCTGGGGGCTGTGCTGTCTGCCAGGACTTCCCCAGAGGAGAGGACCATCCCCCACCCCACTCCTGCTTCACTTCCTCTCCCCCGTAAGTGAAATGAAAACCTGCATCTTCAGAATCTTATTTTCAAGAGGAGTGCTGGCCTGACAGTGAGCGTTCCTGATTACCATGGTAATCACCAGCTGAATGGAATGATTTCATAATACATTTCCATCAGAAATATGAACAGATGTGCAAGGGAAATCAACATTTATCAACAAGATAGGTCTTGGGAGATTAATAGTGAATTTAGGATGGCTCAAGGAAACAAAAGGAAGAAAGAAAGAATTCATACTTTTGCTTGCAGTCAAGATCCTTCCAGCCTTATCTCTGATCATTTCCCACCTCATCTCACTCTCACCCCCACCTATGAGCTTTTCACTCACAGTTCTCCTTGCACTTTCCTCTCCTCTCTCCTTTCCAGTCCTTAACCACCTGTCAAAGCCCAGCTCCTCCAGGAAGCCTTCTTTGGTTCACTCAGCCTTCAGGAATCTCTGCTTTCTCTGTCTCTTGGCAGCCCCTCACTGGGTCTGTGTAGCCTCCGTCACTCCCCAGTCAGCTGGGAGGACCCCCAAGGACACCATACTCATCCATGTTGCAACCCAGGTCGAGGCACAGACTCTGCTGAGCCAACTCTTATCAGCTGGGGGCTCTGGTTCCACTCATGGTTCTCAAGGATAATGAGCCTCCTCTGAGCTAAGAACCTCACTGTCTCCCTCAGGGCCCGAAAAACACCACCACCACCACCACCACCAGAGGTATCAACCTCAGTGACTCTGAGCTTGGAGTGCTGAAATCCAGACTTATGTGTTCCTGAGAGATTAAAGGAATTCGTTGGCACTATGGTCCTTCTTCCAGAGATGAAGGTTGCAGTGGGGAATCCAAGGAAGCTTGCAAAGCAGTTCTGAGCTCTGAGCCTCGGGGTCCCTGAATCATCACTTTCCTCCCTCCCATACAGAAATCAGTTCCTGTTCTGGATCTGGGAAACCACACCCCTGCAACCAGGAGGGGCGTTCCCGCTCTGCTGAGGTCCCCCTGGGCTCCAAGGAGGCATAGAGGGGGGATCAGGGGTGGGGGTGGGGGCCCTCTAGTGCTGGCTGGGGCCAAGGAAGAGTAGCCTTGCCCGCCTGGCCCTGGACCTTCGTCCTGGGCCCACAAGTGTCTCAGACCCAGCATGTCAGGGTTTGTCATTGGTGTGAGCAGGGGACCAGAGAGACTTGACAGAGGCCTTGGCATGAAAGGCCTTCCTCACTTTCAAGCAGGACAATGCATCAGAAGAGTCGCCAGGCCCACTCTGATGGCGTGAGAGGCATTAGCTAATATTTTGATTTTAATAGAACGAATAATAAAGAGCCCGCCTGTCTCTTGGAACTAATTTTGAAGAACGGGTTCTGCCACACGTTCCTCTGGTTGAATCAGGCTCCGAAAGAATGGATAGCAAAAGATTTAACCAAAAAGAAAAGGCATTCCTCCACCAACTTTTCTCTCTTTTAATTCCCTTCTTGTCATGCGCCTCAGTTAACAGTAACTTATGAAAAGATGAAATAGAGTTGGAACAGGAGGCCCTGAGCCTCAGAAGAGGGCTCGGGCGGCAGCCCTTGCTTTTTGTTCTGCGGCATGAATGGCTTCGCGGTGGGTCCCCTCGCTGAGCCGGGTGCACGGGCCTGGAGGGCAGACATGTACGACAGTCTCCGGGTGGGGCAGTGGCAGGGGGGGTGCCTGGCCTCCCTCCACAGGTGTCTGCTGGAGGCAGGGGCTGGCGGGAAGCAGGAGGCGGACTCAAAGTGAGTGATTTGAAGGGAGTTGAGTCTGAAGGCCTGGGCAGGACGTTGGGGACCCCCAGGCCCCAGTGCAGTGCCCCGGGGCTTTTGACACTGAGATTGAAGGGCCGGGGGCGCAAGGGTGCTGAAAGCAAAGGCAGTCAGGGTGCTGTGGAGGAGACCACCTCGCCGGGCCGTGACCCAATGGGTCCCTGAAGACAGAGAGACAAGGCATGAAACACCCAACCTCCCTCTCTCCCTCCCTGCAGGCTCCTCTGGGGCCTCCAATGGCTGCAAGCTGTAGGGGCACAGCCTCTTGGCAGAGCCAAGCGCCAGGGGCAGAGTGAGCCCAGAGGGGCAACTGGGGAGAGCAGCATAGCGCCTCTGCCCTCAGGACATCCTGGGGGCAGGGCGGGGTGCCCAGCATCCTTGTCAGGGTCTAGTGTCTTGGGGTCGATTTCAGGGCCTCCAGGGAAGTCCCCAGCCTCTTCTCCAGGGACCACTATCCTTTTCACCAAACATATTGTCACCACGGTTCCACTGGAGACGGGTGCTGGGGCCATGCCGAATGCACACTGAAATGCCCCGTCTGATGCCTTACTGGAAGGAGCTCTGGCAAGAGAGCCGCCAGGAGTGGGCCTCGAAGGAGATGGTAGCTGAAGAAAAGTGGAGGTCAGGGCCAGAGCAAAGGGCACAGAGGCTCAGCCCGCCAAAGCCTAGCCTGGGACAGTGCCTGTCTGGGGTCACAGTCCTGCGGGAGCCTCCGCCCCCCCACCCCCCCCCCAACCATGGCTGTCGGAGCCACAGGCAGCTCTCAGCTCTGCTCCCCACAGAGCTCAGGGTGATCCTGCCCTTCCCACGNCAAAAGCATCAATTCTTCGGTGCTCAGCCTTCTTCACAGTCCAACTCTCACGTCCATACATGACCACAGGAAAAACCATAGCCTTGACTAGACGGACCTTAGTTGGCAAAGTAATGTCTCTGCTTTTGAATATGCTGTCTAGGTTGGTCATAACTTTTCTTCTTTACCAAACCTTAAACAACTAGAATCTTGTGATAGGGAGCAATAATAAGAATAGTGCTGATGATGACATCTTCGTGATATCCCAGGAGGCATAGAGGTGGTTCTCGTGCAGAAGTGGGACACGGTTCCTGATCTTGGGCACCCGGTAGCTCACATCCTCTTTTGGCCTGGGATCCAGCCAAGCTGACCCCAGCTGCAAGCGCACAGTAGAGCACCAGTGTGTGCGAGACTTTCCCCATTGACTTGTTCCCAGTCTGGTCCATTCCCCTCATCTTCCTGCAGCGCCCTCCCAGACCCTGGGGGCTGTGCTGTCTGCCAGGACTTCCCCAGAGGAGAGGACCATCCCCCACCCCACTCCTGCTTCACTTCCTCTCCCCCGTAAGTGAAATGAAAACCTGCATCTTCAGAATCTTATTTTCAAGAGGAGTGCTGGCCTGACAGTGAGCGTTCCTGATTACCATGGTAATCACCAGCTGAATGGAATGATTTCATAATACATTTCCATCAGAAATATGAACAGATGTGCAAGGGAAATCAACATTTATCAACAAGATAGGTCTTGGGAGATTAATAGTGAATTTAGGATGGCTCAAGGAAACAAAAGGAAGAAAGAAAGAATTCATACTTTTGCTTGCAGTCAAGATCCTTCCAGCCTTATCTCTGATCATTTCCCACCTCATCTCACTCTCACCCCCACCTATGAGCTTTTCACTCACAGTTCTCCTTGCACTTTCCTCTCCTCTCTCCTTTCCAGTCCTTAACCACCTGTCAAAGCCCAGCTCCTCCAGGAAGCCTTCTTTGGTTCACTCAGCCTTCAGGAATCTCTGCTTTCTCTGTCTCTTGGCAGCCCCTCACTGGGTCTGTGTAGCCTCCCTCACTCCCCAGTCAGCTGGGAGGACCCCCAAGGACACCATACTCATCCATGTTGCAACCCAGGTCAAGAGGCACAGACTCTGCTGAGCCAACTCTTATCAGCTGGGGGCTCTGGTTCCACTCATGGTTCTCAAGGATAATGAGCCTCCTCTGAGCTAAGAACCTCACTGTCTCCCTCAGGGCCCGAAAAACACCACCACCACCACCACCACCAGAGGTATCAACCTCAGTGACTCTGAGCTTGGAGTGCTGAAATCCAGACTTATGTGTTCCTGAGAGATTAAAGGAATTCGTTGGCACTATGGTCCTTCTTCCAGAGATGAAGGTTGCAGTGGGGAATCCAAGGAAGCTTGCAAAGCAGTTCTGAGCTCTGAGCCTCGGGGTCCCTGAATCATCACTTTCCTCCCTCCCATACAGAAATCAGTTCCTGTTCTGGATCTGGGAAACCACACCCCTGCAACCAGGAGGGGCGTTCCCGCTCTGCTGAGGTCCCCCTGGGCTCCAAGGAGGCATAGAGGGGGGATCAGGGGTGGGGGTGGGGGCCCTCTAGTGCTGGCTGGGGCCAAGGAAGAGTAGCCTTGCCCGCCTGGCCCTGGACCTTCGTCCTGGGCCCACAAGTGTCTCAGACCCAGCATGTCAGGGTTTGTCATTGGTGTGAGCAGGGGACCAGAGGGACTTGACAGAGGCCTTGGCATGAAAGGCCTTCCTCACTTTCAAGCAGGACAATGCATCAGAAGAGTCGCCAGGCCCACTCTGATGGCGTGAGAGGCATTAGCTAATATTTTGATTTTAATAGAACGAATAATAAAGAGCCCGCCTGTCTCTTGGAACTAATTTTGAAGAACGGGTTCTGCCACACGTTCCTCTGGTTGAATCAGGCTCCGAAAGAATGGATAGCAAAAGATTTAACCAAAAAGAAAAGGCATTCCTCCACCAACTTTTCTCTCTTTTAATTCCCTTCTTGTCATGCGCCTCAGTTAACAGTAACTTATGAAAAGATGAAATAGAGTTGGAACAGGAGGCCCTGAGCCTCAGAAGAGGGCTCGGGCGGCAGCCCTTGCTTTTTGTTCTGCGGCATGAATGGCTTCGCGGTGGGTCCCCTCGCTGAGCCGGGTGCACGGGCCTGGAGGGCAGACATGTACGACAGTCTCCGGGTGGGGCAGTGGCAGGGGGGGTGCCTGGCCTCCCTCCACAGGTGTCTGCTGGAGGCAGGGGCTGGCGGGAAGCAGGAGGCGGACTCAAAGTGAGTGATTTGAAGGGAGTTGAGTCTGAAGGCCTGGGCAGGACGTTGGGGACCCCCAGGCCCCAGTGCAGTGCCCCGGGGCTTTTGACACTGAGATTGAAGGGCCGGGGGCGCAAGGGTGCTGAAAGCAAAGGCAGTCAGGGTGCTGTGGAGGAGACCACCTCGCCGGGCCGTGACCCAATGGGTCCCTGAAGACAGAGAGACAAGGCATGAAACACCCAACCTCCCTCTCTCCCTCCCTGCAGGCTCCTCTGGGGCCTCCAATGGCTGCAAGCTGTAGGGGCACAGCCTCTTGGCAGAGCCAAGCGCCAGGGGCAGAGTGAGCCCAGAGGGGCAACTGGGGAGAGCAGCATAGCGCCTCTGCCCTCAGGACATCCTGGGGGCAGGGCGGGGTGCCCAGCATCCTTGTCAGGGTCTAGTGTCTTGGGGTCGATTTCAGGGCCTCCAGGGAAGTCCCCAGCCTCTTCTCCAGGGACCACTATCCTTTTCACCAAACATATTGTCACCACGGTTCCACTGGAGACGGGTGCTGGGGCCATGCCGAATGCACACTGAAATGCCCCGTCTGATGCCTTACTGGAAGGAGCTCTGGCAAGAGAGCCGCCAGGAGTGGGCCCCGAAGGAGATGCTAACTGAAGAAAAGTAGGGGTCAGGGCCAGAGCAAAGGGCACAGAGGCTCAGCCCGCCAAAGCCTAGCCTAGGACAGTGCCTGGCTGGGGTCACGGTCCTGCAGGAGCCTCCGCTCCCCCAACCATGGCTGTCGGAGCCACAGGCAGCTCTCAGCTCTGCTCCCCTCAGAGCTCAGGGTGATCCTGCCCTTCCCACGACCGGCCAGCCTAATCTGAGAGTGAAGCCGGGCCAGCACAGTGTTTCACTTGTCCTGTAGCCCATGAGGTGGGAGCACAGACGGAGATGTGAGGCTCTTGCTCAAGGCCACACTCAACCCAGATGCTTGATTTCTGAGCTGCCCCCTGGTCTGGCTGCCTGCCCGGGGTCTTCTGGCAGAGGAGGGTCTGCACCTGCAGAGAAGGGAACATCATTCAAGTGTTGGAACTTCCCATTAAAATTGTTCTATTAGGAAATAATTTCAAGTTAAAGAGAAACTGCAAAAAATAAAAAGAAGACCCTTACATCTTTGTATTCTAGACTCACCTATTGTTAGAATCTTACCCCGTTCCCTTTATAATCTTTGCTCTCTCACTGTATCACTTGTATCTCTCTCTCTCTCTCTCTCTCTCTCTCACACACACACACACACACACACACACACACACACATTTGATCTGAACCACTTGAGGGTGTTACCCCTAAATACTTCAGGATGTGTTTTCTAAGGATAGGCGTATTCTCTAGCATAATCATAGTATGGGTGATCAATGCATGTAACGTGAATGCATACTTTTGTCTAATTACCAGTCTACCTGTTGTGTTTTGATTTCATCAGTTAAGCTCATGATGCTCTTTACGGCACGTCCTTGTCCACTGAGGATCCTGTCTAGGGTTGGATGTTGCTTTGTTGTTTAACCTGGAACATTTTTGCAGCCTCTCTTTGTCTTTTAGGACTTTGAAATGTGTAAAGAATACCAGTGCTCCCTTACTTTCCATAACATGTTCCTCATTTTGGGTTTGTCTGATGTCTCCTTGTCGTTAGACTCAGGTTATACATTCTTAGGAGACGCCTGCTTGCCCTACCTTGGGCTCTTCTCAGGCAATCACACCAGGAATCACTCACTGGTCCCCACTGGTGATGTTAATTTTGAACTGCCAGTCAAGGTATTGCCAGTTTCTCCACTATATGAGGATCATTGTTTTTTCTCCCTTAAAACTAGCATGCAGTCTATAGGAAGACTGCAATTATGCAAGTCCCTACTCTTCCTGGATGTAGTATCCATTGATGACTCATGCCTGATCCCGTGGTTAACACGATGGTTGCTTCAAATCGATGCTTTTCCAGCTTCAGCGTTACCTCTGTGTTTACCAATTGGCCCTTGGCTTTCTACTGTAACAGTAGAATTTATTTGTGCTGCAAACAGTATGCATTTACTATTGTAAGCAATAAAATGTATTTATTTGTCTGTCTGGTGATTTTCTGTTTTTCCAAGAGTTTATTAATATTATTTTTCACTGTACTCAATTATTTTTGGGATTAAGCTGCTGCCCGAGTTGACCGGTAGAGGAGCCCCTGTAAGTCGACTGCCATAATATTTTGATATGTCACCAGTCCTGTTATGGAACACTTTCTTGCTCTCTGGCATACCAAGAGGTTCCAGGCTCATCTTGTACCTGCCTGGTCCTAGCCCTGCAATCAATCATATCTCTAAGAATCCTTGCTTCCTTTTAGTGGAGAATGGTATTAGAGACCAGGATCTGGGCTCTGAGTGTGCTCACGGCTACTGATGTCTTTGCTTCTTGGCCCTTTTAAGGGATAGAACTAGAAAATATAAGTATGCATAAACACATAAACATAACTGTCATAATACATGTATACACACATGCACATAGACACGCACAGACATTTACATATTCACATGTGAGACATTATGAGTCCGCACCAGTACTTCCAAATCCAATCTACTTCCACAGGGTTGCTTACTGTCTTACCCCATTCCATATTTATGTTTTTCTTTCATAGTGAAAACTCAGGTTCCCCAAACCATCAACACATTCACTCACTCACTTAATTCTGTGTTAAATCTAAAATAGCATCAGAATGGTTTCACCTACACTGCTACAGTCAACAAATCTTGTTCCCTTACTCCAATCCTTCTCTGCTGTTAGATTTTATTTATTTTCTTCAGTTTTCATTCAATTTTAGGGATTTTCCTTCCCATTTGTATTGATTTAATTAAAAAATAGGTTCAATACTAACATACTTTTAAAAGTCAGAACTACACAAAAAGGTATACTAGGAAAACACTCTCTCCTGTGTTCCTTCTACCCCATCTCCCCCTGGTAGGAAGTCAACTTAATTGTTTGATATTTACACTTCTATTGCTTTCTATAAAAATAAGCACTTTTTATGTGTTTTGAAATTTTCCCTTCTTTTTTACACACAAAAAATAGTATGTCATATATGCTTTTTAAACACTTTGCTTTCTGTATATAGTCTCCTGGAAAACACTGCATACCATTCATAGAGGTCTTCCTCATTCTTTTTATAGCTGCATAGTACTCCGTGTGCATACCATAGTTTATCCAACCACTGTCCTATGCATGACCATAAAATGATGATAAATAATGCTGCAAAGCTTGTGTGTGTGTGTTGGAAATGTATCTTCAGGGTAAATTTCTTAGAATGGGATTACTGAATTGAAGAGTAAATGTGTGTGGAGTTTTGTAAAATATTTCCAGGTTCCCTTTCATAGGGTTGTGCCAATTTGCCTTCCTACCTGTTTCCTCATAACCTTGCTAAAGGAGGTACTGTCAGGTTTTGAAACTTTTGCCAGTGTCATGAGTATGAAATGGAATCTTAATGTAGTTTTAATCTGCATTTATCTTTTTATATGTGAAGTTGAATACTTACATATTTAAGGATATTATTTCTATTCCTTTTGTAAGTAGTATGTTCTTTTGCCCATTTTTCTATTGCCCACTTTTCTATGGGGATTTTGGTCCTTTGTGCCTCAATTCATAACAGCTTTTTAAAAAACCTAATATTGATATTAAATCTTCTCTATGATATATACAGCAATATTTTCTCCCCATTTATCTTTGATTTTACTTATGGTGTTTGCCATATAATTTAAAATTTTTTATATAGTAAAATTCATCAACCTCTTATAGCCTCTGGATTTTCAGTCATAGTTGGAAAGCATTTTCCTACATCCATGTAGAAATATCATTTTTGATGGCTATATAATATTTACCTGCAAAGATAAACCATCATTTTTATATAGATTCTAAGATGAATTGGAGTTCCTAAGCAGATGGGGCAGAGGGAAGGAGAATGCAGAGAGGGGAGTAGCTTGAAGTTTGGAGGTTTGAAAGCCTTGCACCCTATTGGTTTCAGGATGAGGGCAGAGGAAGAGTGATCCCTACCTTGCACTCATGCAAGGAATCATGTCTGGCCCCCATGACATGCTCCAGTGTCAAAACACACAAAAGAGGGCTATGGGAATTTCAGAGGACTGACAAGCATCCTTTGGGCTGGACACAGAGACATTGGGACAAGGCTGGGAGCAAGGTGAGGCAAATACATTTGACAAATTTAAGGAGGTCTCATTCTCAGAGTTGTGCAAGTGCAGGGCTGGCACCTAGAAGTGAGGATCTCCTTAAATTTGGTTCCCTGAGCATCTCACCTGCCTCCCCTGGTCCTTGCCCTTCTTTGAGGGAGGAGCAAGACATGAACTGGGCCTGAGTAAAAGTAGAAATAGATGCACGGGGCCAGGGAAGTACTGTCAGCCTTGGCGGAGCCAGTAGGAGACCCACGCTCTGTCTGTCAGCTGTTGTTGTTCAGTTGCATCCAACTCTTTGCGACCCCATGAACTGCAACACGCCAGACTTCCCTGTCTTTCACTTTCTCCCAGAGTTTGTTCAGACTCATGTCCTTTGAGTTGATGATGCTATCCAACCATCTCATCCTCTGTTGTCCCTTTTTTCTCCTGTCCTCAATCTTTCCCAGAATCAGGGTCTTTTACAATGAATTGACTCTTCACATTGGGTGGCCAGAGTATTAGAGCTTCAGCTTTAGCATCAGTCTTTCCAATGAATATTCAGGGTTGATTTCCTTTAGGATTGACTGATTTGATCTCCTTGCTGTCCAAAGGACTCTCTAGAGTCCTCTGGCACCAAAGTTCTAAAGCATCAGTTCTTCGGTGCTCAGCCTTCTGTCCATCAGCTATGCTGTGCTATGCTAAGTCGTTCAGTCGTGTCTGACTCTTTGTGACCCCATGGACTGTAGCCCGCCAGGCACCTCTGTCCATGGGGATTCTACAGGCAAGAATACTAGAGTGGATTGCCATGCCCTCCTCCAGGGGATCTTTGCAACCCAGAGATCAAACCCAGATTTCCCACATTGCACGTGGATTCTTCACCATTTGAGCCACCAGGGAATCCCAAGAACACTGGAGTGAATTGCCTAGCCCTGCTCCAGGGGATCT
>SJYW01002302.1:445271-460508 GCA_006410735.1 Raphicerus campestris | reverse complement strand
CAAATTTAAGGAGGTCTCATTCTCAGAGTTGTGCAAGTGCAGGGCTGGCACCTAGAAGTGAGGATCTCCTTAAATTTGGTTCCCTGAGCATCTCACCTGCCTCCCCTGGTCCTTGCCCTTCTTTGAGGGAGGAGCAAGACATGAACTGGGCCTGAGTAAAAGTAGAAATAGATGCACGGGGCCAGGGAAGTACTGTCAGCCTTGGCGGAGCCAGTAGGAGACCCACGCTCTGTCTGTCAGCTGTTGTTGTTCAGTTGCATCCAACTCTTTGCGACCCCATGAACTGCAACACGCCAGACTTCCCTGTCTTTCACTTTCTCCCAGAGTTTGTTCAGACTCATGTCCTTTGAGTTGATGATGCTATCCAACCATCTCATCCTCTGTTGTCCCTTTTTTCTCCTGTCCTCAATCTTTCCCAGAATCAGGGTCTTTTACAATGAATTGACTCTTCACATTGGGTGGCCAGAGTATTAGAGCTTCAGCTTTAGCATCAGTCTTTCCAATGAATATTCAGGGTTGATTTCCTTTAGGATTGACTGATTTGATCTCCTTGCTGTCCAAAGGACTCTCTAGAGTCCTCTGGCACCAAAGTTCTAAAGCATCAGTTCTTCGGTGCTCAGCCTTCTGTCCATCAGCTATGCTGTGCTATGCTAAGTCGTTCAGTCGTGTCTGACTCTTTGTGACCCCATGGACTGTAGCCCGCCAGGCACCTCTGTCCATGGGGATTCTACAGGCAAGAATACTAGAGTGGATTGCCATGCCCTCCTCCAGGGGATCTTTGCAACCCAGAGATCAAACCCAGATTTCCCACATTGCACGTGGATTCTTCACCATTTGAGCCACCAGGGAATCCCAAGAACACTGGAGTGAATTGCCTAGCCCTGCTCCAGGGGATCTTCCTGACCCAGGAACTGAACTCGGAATCTCCTGCATTGCTGGCAGATTATTTATCAGCTGAGCTACCAGGAAAGTGTTCTAGCCAAATCAGAAAGTGGCATGGTGCTGGGAAGGTGGTGTGGGAGAAGTCTGGATTTCATTTTGGTGTTGGAAAACCACTGCAGGACTTTAAGAAATTCAAGAAATTCTGCCAAATTGGGGGAAATGGGGCTGAAAATCATCTCATCCCAGAGCTGATGTGAAGATTATATAAGACAATCAAAGCAAACACTTGCTGTTGGCACGGGCCTGGCATGGAGTGGAAGCTCAGTAAACACGAGTTTCCTGTGTTTGGAGGGCATCTACTGATTTTCTCAATCAGGTTTCGAGTCTAATGCCCTTGACACCATGGGACTGTTCAAATCTCAATGTGGAGGTAGAAAATTATAACAAACAAACCTGAAAGGAAATTAACTGTTCACCTACCTCTGGAAGAGGGAGGTGGGATTATTCTAGGCAGCCTCAAGGGATCTGTTTTACAGAAATGGAAGCTGAGGCCCAGCAAGGGTCTCACAGTGTATTAATGGCCCAACAGTGGGCGAGTGTATTCCCACACATCCCCTCAAGACAGACACAGACGCTCACTCCCCCTCTGCCCTTGGCCCACCCTCCCCTAGCCCTGGAAAGTGCAGGAGCTTGTGTGCCAGAGGCTCTCCCAAGAGCCTCGCCAAGTGTTTCCTCCGTGAACCGTGCTGACCGGAAGGGAGGAAAAGCTAGGAGACGGAAAACAGGGCTGGGGGACAGCAGGCAGTTCCGCTGCCCTCCCCATCTCCAGGCCCCAGCCCTGGGGGGAGGGCTGGCCGAAGGACCCCAGGCCTGTCACTACTCCCCTCCTCTTCCCGTCAGTAGAGGCCTGAAGAAGCCTGTTCCCTGCGGCCCCGTGTGTCCTGTCAATCAAGTGTGTGGGAAAAATAATAAGTCTGCAGCCCCACGGCTGGAACTTGTGCTTCCGAGCTCGCTTATCTGCTCTCCCCGGGGCTGCCACTGATTGAGGCCAGGAGGTTGGCTGGATCTCCCAGACCACATTTGAGCAGGGAGGGCAGGAGGACGCTGGTCCCTCTCCCAATTCTGCAGCAGCAGGGCTCTCCCCTCCGGCCCTGTCAGTGCTCAGGCCCTCCTGAGAGGCCTAAACCCTCCCAGAGTGGAGGCCTGCCAGCGCTTCCTCCTGCTCTGCCAGGCTCGTGGGAATTGGCCAGCCCCTGACCTGCCTCGTGGTGCTTAAGCAAAGCGCCCACCTCAGTCTCGTCTTCCCACCAGGGGGCTGCCTCAAGTCCATCTTGAATTGTTTACCCTCTGTCTCTGGCCCGAGGCCCGTCTGTCCTTAATGGCCCAACCCAGTGCCACCTCGTCCCAGGCACCTTTCTCCACTCTGGTCAGAACGCACATCGCCCCTCTGCCCACAGCCTGCACACGGAGGTTTCAGGGTCTTGGCTGGGATTTGGCATGTCTGTCTTTTATTGGAGGTGGTCGTGAAGGGACGGTCTGGCCCTTTCAGTAGGAACTGCCTAAGAGCTGGGGCTATTTCTCAATCAGCTTTGAATCCCTCCTAGTGCTAAGCATAGAGCGTCAGTGTTGATCGAACCTCAGAAATGCAAGTAAAAAGACCACAGTCTTTAAAGACAGGAGGAATTAACCTTGAAATATGGCTGGACATTTGCTGAATGGCTTTGGGAAAACCACCTAACTTTCTAAGCTTCTACTTGCCCATCCGTTCAATGGGACAATCACGTGTGCCCACTGATGGCGTGGGCAGCGTGCCCAGCACAGAACCTGGTCCCAGTAGGCGCACATCCCCTCACTCACAGATGCTTACCGTGCGTCTTCTGTGTGCCATGCTACAGGGCAGTGCACTTGTGCGAAGTGAAGTTGAGAGTGCACTCTGGCCGGCCTGTGCTGGGGCTGGTGGGCCAGTGAGCACTCCCACCTTGAGGACAGTGGTTTTTTCCTAGGCCTTTCCAACCAAACAGCTGCTGAGATCAGCTATCAGATGGATGATTTCTAGGGTATTTCTGACAAAGAAGAGGGCCTGGCATAGCGAGGAAGTGACAGCTGAGAGGGAGAATGTGAACGAACATCGCTTAGTCATGTCCAACTCTCTGGTTCCATGGAATTCTCCAGGCCAGAATACTGGAGTGGGTAGCCTTTCCCTTCTCCAGGGGATCTTCCCAACCCAGGGATCGAACCCAGATCTCCTGCATTGCAGGCAGATTCTTTACCAGCTGAGCCACAAGGGAAGCCCAGGAAGTGAGGGCTGAGAGGGAGAGGGGAATTCAAAAAGAAAAAAGAGATCTGAGTTCCTGACCTCACAGAGCTGGTGTCCTGTCACACCCAGCGCTCTCCAGGACGGGGAGAGATGGCCAAAGCAGGTTTGGGTTCCTCCTTTAGGGAAACCAGGAGTCAGCCAGCCTGGGGTAGGAGCCCAGAGACTGACTTTGTCCTGCTCTAGGAACCAGGCCTGGGATCTCTGTAGGCAGGGGGTCTGCAGGTACAGGCAGGGCTGAGGGAGAGCAAGTGAGACCCCAGGCTGTCTTCAACTGCGGTCACAGGAGCTTCAGGTCCTAAGGCCAGGAAGGTCGGGCTGCCAACCCCAGGTACTAAGACGCCACTCCCAGTTGAGCACGGGCTGTGTGCAGAGCCCATTGCACATTCCCTGCGGGATTAGGGAGTGAAGAGTACCCACCCTGATGGGAGGCGGGCGATCTTCCAGAGGGAAAGCACCACACCCATCTCCCAAAAGAGATGCTTTGGGATCAACCACAATGGGCCTCTGCGGCCACGGGCACACAAGTCTTTCAGTCACCCGTCTGTGCAGAGAGGCTGGGCTCAGAGGGCTGGGGTGAGCCCAGGAAAGGCTCTGAGGGAGGCACCCGTGGAGTCAGGCCTGCAAGGATCCCGTAGACGTGTGCCCTTACTTACTGTGCTGAGGTGGCCATCTCCGAACATCTGAGGATCAGCAGGAAGAACACCCCCCTTCCTCAGTCCAGTAGCCAAACCACAGGAGCCTGAGCGCATCTGAAAATGCTCATCTCTGAGGCTGCCCGCTGGGTTGGTGTGCTCTCCTGGCAGGAGAATGTTTCTCTTTCCTACTGAGTCTCCCTGCCTCCCCTCAGCCCCACATTTCTCATATAGATAGACCACAAGGCCCCAGCTCTCCTCCCAGGCTGCCTGTCCTTCTCTGGAGAGGCTGCCAGGCCCACCTATGTGCAATAAGGCCCTCTCTCCATTGATGGGCCCAGGTGCCACTGTGCAACAGGGAGACTGCATCCCAGGCAGTCAGGGTGGAGGGGGCTGTTCTGGCATCTGCCTGGCAAGGCTGTGCCTTGTTCCCTTCCTCGCTGAGGGCACAGGCGAGGCAGCTAGGCGCTGAGGAAGCCCGCCACTCTATGTGCGGGCAGAGACAGCACCTTGATGGCTGACCTCAGCTTTTTCTGAGGGTTTTTCTGGGGGAGGGGTTGCCTTTGGGATGAGCAGAGTTTAAATGGGGCTTTCATTGAATCGAGAATNTGGTTTTTTCCTAGGCCTTTCCAACCAAACAGCTGCTGAGATCAGCTATCAGATGGATGATTTCTAGGGTATTTCTGACAAAGAAGAGGGCCTGGCATAGCGAGGAAGTGACAGCTGAGAGGGAGAATGTGAACGAACATCGCTTAGTCATGTCCAACTCTCTGGTTCCATGGAATTCTCCAGGCCAGAATACTGGAGTGGGTAGCCTTTCCCTTCTCCAGGGGATCTTCCCAACCCAGGGATCGAACCCAGATCTCCTGCATTGCAGGCAGATTCTTTACCAGCTGAGCCACAAGGGAAGCCCAAGAAGTGAGGGCTGAGAGGGAGAGGGGAATTCAAAAAGAAAAAAGAGATCTGAGTTCCTGACCTCACAGAGCTGGTGTCCTGTCACACCCAGCGCTCTCCAGGACGGGGAGAGATGGCCAAAGCAGGCTTGGGTTCCTCCTTTGGGGAAACCAGGAGTCAGCCAGCCTGGGGTAGGAGCCCAGAGACTGGCTTTGTCCTGCTCTAGGAACCAGGCCTGGGATCTCTGTAGGCAGGGGGTCTGCAGGTACAGGCAGGGCTGAGGGAGAGCAAGTGAGACCCCAGGCTGTCTTCAATTGCAGTCACAGGAGCTTCAGGTCCTAAGGCCAGGAAGGTCGGGCCGCCAACCCCAGGTACTAAGACGCCACTCCCAGTTGAGAACGGGCTATGTGCAGAACCCATTGCGCATTCCCTGCGGGATTAGGGAGTGAAGAGTACCCACCCTGATGGCAGGCGGGCGATCTTCCAGAGGGAAAGCACCACACCCATCTCCCAAAAGAGATGCTTTGGGATCAACCACAATGGCCCTCTGCGGCCACGGGCACACAAGTCTTCCAGTCACCCGTCTGTGCAGAGAGGCTGGGCTCAGAGGGCTGGGGTGAGCCCAGGAAAGGCTCTGGGGGAGGCACCCGTGGAGTCAGGCCTGCAAGGATCCCGTAGACGTGTGCCCTTACTTACTGCGCTGAGGTGGCCATCTCCGAACATCTGAGGATCAGCAGGAAGAACACCCTCCTTCCTCAGTCCAGTAGCCAAACCACAGGAGCCTGAGCGCATCTGAAAATGCTCATCTCTGAGGCTGCCCACTGGGTTGGTGCGCTCTCCTGGCAGGAGAATGTTTCTCTTTCCTACTGAGTCTCCCTGCCTCCCCTCAGCCCCACATTTCTCATATAGATAGACCACAAGGCCCCAGCTCTCCTCCCAGGCTGCCTGTCCTTCTCTGGAGAGGCTGCCAGGCCCACCTATGTGCAATAAGGCCCTCTCTCCATTGATGGGCCCAGGTGCCACTGTGCAACAGGGAGACTGCATCCCAGGCAGTCAGGGTGGATGGGGGCTGTTCTGGCATCTGCCTGGCAAGGCTGTGCCTTGTTCCCTTCCTCGCTGAGGGCACAGGGGAGGCAGCTAGGCGCTGAGGAAGCCCGCCACTCTATGTGCGGGCAGAGACAGCACCTTGATGGCTGACCTCAGCTTTTTCTGAGGGTTTTTCTGGGGGAGGGGTTGCCTTTGGGATGAGCAGAGTTTAAATGGGGCTTTCATTGAATCGAGAATGGAATGACATTTTAATTGCATATCTGACAAGTTAAGAGAAATGAGGGATGGGGGAGTAGACGGAGCCAGGGAAACACAAAGTCCTTCCCTCCAGTCTCCCTCATAACTAGGAGAACAGACAATTTGAAAGTGAAAGTGGGCATTATTATAATTGTTAGAGGAAACAGGTATAAAATGAGACTTTCCTGGGGAACATGAGACTTCAGGGGCCACTATAATTGGCTATATACTCTCTCCTCCGTTTTCCCCGTGATAAGAAAGAAAGAAAGGCTCCCTGGCCCTCTCTGGGTAATTAATGGTTTGTATAGCCCTGAGGATATCGCTTCACCTTTTTGGCCCTTGGCTTCCTCATCCATAAATTTTATTCATTCGCTCTGCACATGTTATCTTGTGCCCTCCACACACAAGGCAAAATGCCAGGTGCTGGAACTTCAAAAGGGACCACGACAGGGCCCCGGCACTAGTCCAGCTTTCTCAGAACCCTGGGGTCCCTGCCCTCTCCAGAGACACCACTCCAGCCCACGGAGTCGTCCAGTCTGGTTTGGGGGAGCCGAAGGAGTTCAGTACCAGCAAAGCAACGCTGTCTCTTCGGCCTCATTAGTGAGTGGTACAGGTAATGGCAAGGAAGGGAGCCTGGGAGGCGAGAACATTGCACCCATTTTGTGAAAGAGGAGCCTGAGACTCCAAAAAACAGGTTGGCGCGATCGGCAGTCCACAGGCAGGAGGTGGAGCAGTTGAGATTCAAACCCAAAGCCGCCTGGCCGTCAAGTCCTCACTCTTCCTTTGCGCTTCCCCTTTCTGTCGTCTGCCCCTTGCTTGCCTCCCGCTCCCAGCCCTCATGCCACTGTCTGGCCAGCAGACTCTGTGGCACAGACGGGCCCCCATGGAGACAGGGCAAGAGCCCCAGAGAGCTGTCACACACACCAAGGGCTGCTAAGGGGGTCTTAGCTCAGCCACTTCCCTTCCGTCCTCTCAAATTCCACAGCTGGGAAGCAGACCCACTGACATCTCTGTTTCAGATCTTCTATAGTGGAGAGGGTGGTGAAGAAGGGTGCGATAAAGACTATGATAAATATAATGGAACAGCTTGGAGAAAGAGGAAGGTCTAAGAAGCTATTTTTAGGCCTGATGCCAAAGACACAAGACCCCGTTCCTTATGCAACTTCTACTAAAATATCAACTAGAAAGCTTTCCTAGATGGAGAAATGATTTGTCCAAGGTCTCACAGGACAGATGACTGAACCTCAGGTCTTCTCTCTCAATCCAGTGCCCTTCCTCTAAAATATCTGCCCCTCTTTTCTTCATAAGCACCTACCAGTTGGTTTTTATATTTAAAAAATCATCAGTGAGATCGGACAGTTTAAATAATTTTAGTGAACATTTATACTTCATGGTTTCCCTTATTGGTTCAGAGGAATTCTTTGTATATTTTCGGTTCATGCCGTGTCTGTTATACATAATAATGCAAATACTTTTCACTTAGATTATTGACTTTTAACTTGTATGTGGTATCTTTATCATAGAAAAGTTCAAGCTTTAATCACATCTATCATGCTTTATGGTTTGTGTCTATCCCCATTATGGTTTGTGTCATGTTTAGGAAAATCTGCACACTGACCATGTATTTGTCAAAAACAAATTGGCTGGAGCTTCAGGATCAGAGGGCCTCCCTTGTGGCTCAGCTGGTAAAGAATCCGCCTGCAACACAGGAGACCTGGGTTTGATCCCTGGGTTGCAAAGATCCCCTGGAGAAGGGAATGACTACCCACTCCAATATTCTTGCCTAGAGAATTCCATGGACTGTGTAGTTCATGGGGTTGCAAAGAGTCGGACACAACTGAGTGACTTTTGCTTTTACTTTTTAGGATCAGAAAGCTTTGGTGCAGAAATCCAGAAAGTAAACATTTTCCGAGGGCGTCTTTGTAGGAGGCCTTTGACCGGGGGCCCTGGACCTACTCAGCCATCATCTGGGACACCTGACCCAGCACCCAGCTCCTGTGCCAGGCTGTGTCTGATTCCCACAGATTGAGGTCTGGCTTATAAGCTCAGTGAATCAAATACTGACCGGGACAACCCCAGGAGTGTGTGTTACTGGTCACCAAAGCCAAATCANCTTCCGTCCTCTCAAATTCCACAGCTGGGAAGCAGACCCACTGACATCTCTGTTTCAGATCTTCTATAGTGGAGAGTGTGGTGAAGAAGGGTGCGATAAAGACTATGATAAATATAATGGAACAGCTTGGAGAAAGAGGAAGGTCTAAGAAGCTATTTTTAGGCCTGATGCCAAAGACACAAGACCCCGTTCCTTATGCAACTTCTACTAAAATATCAACTAGAAAGCTTTCCTAGATGGAGAAATGATTTGTCCAAGGTCTCACAGGACAGATGACTGAACCTCAGGTCTTCTCTCTCAATCCAGTGCCCTTCCTCTAAAATATCTGCCCCTCTTTTCTTCATAAGCACCTACCAGTTGGTTTTTATATTTAAAAAATCATCAGTGAGATCGGACAGTTTAAATAATTTTAGTGAACATTTATACTTCATGGTTTCCCTTATTGGTTCAGAGGAATTCTTTGTATATTTTCGGTTCATGCCGTGTCTGTTATACATAATAATGCAAATACTTTTCACTTAGATTATTGACTTTTAACTTGTATGTGGTATCTTTATCATAGAAAAGTTCAAGCTTTAATCACATCTATCATGCTTTATGGTTTGTGTCTATCCCCATTATGGTTTGTGTCATGTTTAGGAAAATCTGCACACTGACCATGTATTTGTCAAAAACAAATTGGCTGGAGCTTCAGGATCAGAGGGCCTCCCTTGTGGCTCAGCTGGTAAAGAATCCGCCTGCAACACGAGAGACCTGGGTTTGATCCCTGGGTTGCAAAGATCCCCTGGAGAAGGGAATGACTACCCACTCCAATATTCTTGCCTAGAGAATTCCATGGACTGTGTAGTTCATGGGGTTGCAAAGAGTCGGACACAACTGAGTGACTTTTGCTTTTACTTTTTAGGATCAGAAAGCTTTGGTGCAGAAATCCAGAAAGTAAACATTTTCCGAGGGCGTCTTTGTAGGAGGCCTTTGACCGGGGGCCCTGGACCTACTCAGCCATCATCTGGGACACCTGACCCAGCACCCAGCTCCTGTGCCAGGCTGTGTCTGATTCCCACAGATTGAGGTCTGGCTTATANTGGGGCTCAGGGTGGTTGAACCGCCTGCCCTAGATCGGCTAGAAGGTGGCAGCCCCAGGACTCGTGCAGAATGCTTTCCATTGTGCGTGCACCCTGAAAAACAGTGCCCCCCGCCCCTGAGTGTGGTACATCACGTGATGTAGATTGAAAAGGACCTAGTGGAGCTGGAGAGGAACCACTGGGGAGCGGGAAGGCTTTTGGGGGGAGCTGGGGTGCTAGCTGCACGAGTAATGCCCCAAGTAGAAAGGCGATTGCCCAGCTGGTACCACAGGGAGGGGCAGATAGTGGGGAGGAGGTGAAGAGTCTGTGGGCCCCAAATTGGTGGGAGGGGGCTATTGAACTCTGGCTGGGCGGCCACTTTTCTCCCCAGGGGTGCAGAACTCCCTAGAGTCCATACAAGGCCCACCTTGGCCCCCTTGTGCCAAGGCAGTGCTGCCCAGGCCCCCAGAGGCCTCAGCCCTGCCTCTTGCCACCTTTCCCTTCCAGAGAGTCCGCTTTCTGGCCCCCAGCACCACCCCAGCCGAAAACATCATTTCTTTGGTCCCCTCAGTAGCACTCAGGACCCAACGAAGCCTTTCTTGAACTTCAGTAGCTGGGGATGCTGAGCCTCCAAGGCCTGGCCCTCCTCGAGATGATATCCCCACCCCCAAGCTGTCATGTGTCCACAACCTCCTGGTGATGGAGAGGCCAAGTCCTTGTGTCCTTTTGGCCGGTGAGAGATCGAGGGCCTAAAAAGCTGACGAATCAGGCTTACTGTTGAAGAGAACTGGCTTTGCAAGCAAAGGACAAATGTATGATTTCACTTGTATGAATATGTAGAACAGGCAAATTCGTAGAGACAGAAAGTAGACTGGAGGTGAGCAGGGATTAGCGAGACGGGGTGAGGGTTGGAGGGGCTGGGATTGGGAAGTTATTGCTTAATAGTCACAGAGCTTTTGTTGGGGCTGATGGAAAAAATTTCAAAATAGTGGTGATGGTGGCACAACATCATGAATATAATCAGTGCCACTGAGTCATGCCCTCGAATGCTTAAAGTGCAAACTTATTTTATATATATATTTTATCACAACTTTAAAAATAAGTATCCTCATCTAAAGAATGCAGTGAGGGAGCATCAGCCCACAAATATGAGGAAGATGGAGTCTGTGGGGGTGCCGGCAAGGTGTGCCATAGACCTGACTTTGAATCCAAGCCCCACCAGCTATGAGCTCTGTGTCCTTGGGTCACCTTCTCGCCTCCCTTCACCTAAGTTTCCTCACCTGTCAGATGAGGTGATTGTGAGGATTAGATGGAAAGGCAAGGTGAATGAGTGCCTGGCATGGAGCAGTATAAATCTCTGTGAAGAGTAGCTGTCACGGTTACGAGGATTGTGTTCATCATTATTACTAAGCAGCTCAGGGTCACAGTCAGGGAGGGGATTTGTGTCGGCTGGTATCCAGGGCTCTATTTTGAGTATAGTCTTGAGGGTAGTGAGAGGCGTGCAGAAGCAGGAGAGGGCTGCGGTGGGGGTGGGGGTTTGGAGAGCCTGTTGTGCAACAGGGGTAGGGCGTTGTCTCCTACGGCGTCCCGGCAGGTTAAGGCAGGGGTAGAGCAGGTCTTGATGAGGCTATGGGGTAAGGGTTCGATCCCTGAAGGGCTAGGTCCCCACTCCGCCCTGCTGTGCTCCTTGAATACACACAAGGCCACAGAACGTGGGCGACTCCTTCCCTGGACACCCAGCGTCTTCTCTGTAGGCCAGGCTAATCTGGCGTGGTAGCCCCCAGTACAGGAGTAACTGGAATCACGGGTGACTTTTTGCCCTGGACAAATCTGTTCAGAGCTGGGAGCCTACAGGATACAGGGTGCTCATCCCCTGAACCACTCTGTGACCTTGCACCAGAACCTTCCCCCTGTGGATCTGCAAAATGTCCTCTGTGAAATGAAGGTTGGTGAGGAGTAGCCCTTCCACCAGGGACACTGGGATTTGTTTGTAGGTAAATCGTCAAATTGGAAGGGTGATGCCATCACCTGGTTAGCAACAGGGTTTATGGAATTGTTTTAAGATTTATTTAGAAGCAACAGAGCTCCACTTAGTTTTTTACGTTCCATGTAAAGTTTTGGACTAGTGCCTAGCACATAGTAGGTGTTTAATAAATGTTCTGAGTTTCTTCTGTATACAGAGCTTGGCTGAGCTTCCTGAAAGATCCAGAGAGGGTCACAGCCCATTCTCTGCATTCGAGGGGCTTCTCATCCTTTACTTGGTCATACAAGGTAGCCCCTCATGAAAGAATAGGCATGGATGAAAGTGCATCTTCCAAGGGCATGGATGTAAGTGCTGGGGGTCCGAGGTGGGGGTGGTCAGGAAAGGAGGCAGAGGTAGGGGCAAGGAGGACAAGGAGGATGGGGCGAGTGCTTGACTTGGACCATAAGTCGGCAGAGAGAAAGAGAGAGGGCCATTCTAGCTGGTGACCATATGTGTGTGGGCCCATGTGCATCTGTGTTTGCCTAAAAAGCACAAAGACGACTCACCCCACAATGGAAGGTGTGGGCCTTCGGCTCCCCTAGGCAGCATCTTACTTTGTGGTCACTCGTGTCGCCCATGGCAGTGAGCAGGCATTGCCTGCCTTGAGCACGAGGAGCAAGTCCTTGTGCATAACCCAGGGTGTAATTAATTTAATTATTTCAAAAGCCCCTTTGGTATTTCACAGGGGTCATGCCCCTGACTGGGCTTGAATACAACTGCAGCAGGTTTCAATAAAATCAATTAATGTAATTTGATTTGGTTTTATGTACTTGGAGCCGGTGCCTCTTGAACTCAGTATGAAAATTATTGTAGAATAAAAATGCATATTAGTCCTCAAGCCCAGTGTCCTTGGACTCTCTTCAGGGAGCCTGCAGTGCTGATCACAAAAACAAATACCTGCCCCAACCTGGCAGGAGCCCCTGCCCACTGCCCCACCAGTCACCTCCAGCCTTGGACAGTGTTGATGAGGGCCGTGTGGGCCCTTTAGACAACTTCCTCACTTTGGGAAACACTTTCCTACCTGGTCGTGAAGCGAAAGCATTTCCATTTTGCTTTCATGAAAGAAACTCAGAGAAGCTTTGATTGACCTTGGTTACCAGCTCACTGGGATCTTTTGTTGTTGTTGCTGTGAACTATTAATAAGGTCATTGGAGATACTACGCTACAGTGGGTTGAACCTCAGCTTTGCCCCCAAAGAAACACATGAAACTTGGACAAGTCCCTTGACTTCTCTGGGCTTTTGTTTCTTGATCTCTAAGTGAGAGGGCTGGAGGCCTGCTCACAAGGCTCCTTCTAGTTCCACGAGTCATATTCCATTAGATTGCTGACCTTCCAGCATCAGGGAGCCTGTCCCAGGGTGGAATCACACCTCATTCCTGCTCCACTAAGGAGGGCTCTGAGCCCGCCCATGGAATGGTTGATGGGGCTAAGCCCTGCACCTCCAAGGAGGAGCGGTTCTCCCCCACATTCCTACAGATCAGAGCAAGTATGGCTTTCAAGAAGGGTGGAGCGCTGCAGCTGAGGAGGCCTAGAAAGCATCCAGCCCACCCTGTTGTTTTACAGATGAGGGAACCCGGCTCCAGTCTGCCAGTCATAGCTGTGGGTAGCAATGATGGTCTGCCTCATTGACAGCCATTTGAAAGCGTGGAAATTGTGCTCAGGCCTCCTTTTCCAACTGCCTTTAAAATTTCCTCTTTTTCCTATAAGGGCCTCCCCTAGGGAAGCGAATGCTGACACCCGTCCTGGAGCAACTGCATACCTCTCAAGCCCCCGTGACTGCTGCCCTGATCCTGGTGGGAGAACGCTGGGGTCGGGGAGTCGCTGGGGGAGGAGGGGGAGCTGTTCAGAAGCACCCCCACCCATGCCTGGGATTCCACCCTTAGCAGTTTATTTGTTCTCATGGATGTTAGGGGCATGCCCCCTCTCCCACAACACTTCTTCCTGACCTTGGAATTGACTCTGAGCTTGGATCCCATTGTGTTCGTGGTTTTTTTTTTTTTTTTCACGCGTAAGTCTTATCTCCCCAGAGATGGCAGAAACTGAGTCTGTCCTTTCCATCCACCTGACCTCCATGCCTCTCACTCACTGAGAGGCACCTGTTTTGCTCTGAGAACTGCCCTAGACACTCTGCTGACATTACCTCATTTATTTCCTGCACTGACTCTGCAAAAGTGGGCATTATTAGCACTGTTTTACTGTTGGGGGACTAGACAGGGCTGGGATTTAAACCCACATTTCACTCCCAAGACTCTTGCACTACACCAAGTGGCCTTCCTTGCCCGTAACAGGCAGCTATAGCATATTGAAAAGGCAGCTATAGCATATTCAAAAGCAGAGACATTACTTTGCCAACAAAGGTCCGTCTAGTCAAGGCTATGGTTTTTCCAGCAGTCATGTATGGATGTGACAGTTGGACTGTGAAGAAAGCTGAGCGCCGAAGAATTGATGCCTTTGAACTGTGGTGTTGGAGAAGACTCTTGAGAGTCCCTTGGACTGCAAGGAGATCCAACCAGTCCATTCTAAAGATCAACCCTGGATGTTCTTTGGAAGGAATGATGCTAAAGCTGAAACTCCAGTACTTTGGCTACCTCATGTGAAGAGTTGACTCATTGGAAAAGACTCTGATGCTGGGAGGGATTGGGGGCAGGAGGAGAAAGGTACGACAGAGGATGAGATGGCTGGATGGCATCACCGACTCCATGGACGTGAGTTTGAGTGAACTCTGGGAAATGGTGATGGACAGGGAGGCCTGGCGTGTTGCAATTCATGGGCTCGCAAAGAGTCGGACACGACTGAGCGACTGAATTGAACTGAACTGAACAGATCTTTAATGACAGATTCTACTCTATTTCCCTTTGGTAAATGGCAAACCCCCACCCAGGGAGATAATAATAATATTCAAATTACTTGAAATTAATACTGATATTATTATGTATAAATGCAGGAGACCCCAGTTCGATTCCTGGGTCAGGAAGAGCCACTGGAAAAGGGATATACCACCCATTCCAGTATTCTTGGGCTTCCTAGATAGCTCAGCTAGTAAAGAATCTACCCACAATGCAACAGACCTGAGTTCAATCCCTAGTTTGAGAAGATACCCTGGAGAAGGGAAAAGCTACCCATTCCAGTATTCTGGCCTGGAGAATTCCACAAACTGTATGGTCCATAGGGTGGCAAAGAGTCAGACATGACTGAGCGACTTTCACTTTTACTTTATGTGTGCGTGTGTGCAAGTGTGCTAAATTGCTTCAGTCGTGTCGGACTCTTGGCCACCCCATGGACTACAGCCCACTCCTCTGTCCATGGGATTTTCCAGGCAACCATTATGTGCCAGGCATCAAATGTCACAACACCCCGGAGGTGGGTATTATTATTATCTCCACTTTATAAACGCAAAAACTGAGGCGGAGAGGTGACTTGCCTTAAGGTCATCCAGAAAATAAGTGAGCTGGACCTCAGTCTAGCCCTGACTCAGGATCAGCCCCTAGCCTACCCCTTGTAGCAAGATCCCCAGATGAAGCGGGGTCCTCTCTTTGACAAACCAACCCCCCTTCCCCCAACCTCCCACTTCCGCCGGCTGCAGCTTCGGGTGGAAGGTGCTGCTGGAGGGAGGCCCAGGGCTGCTGGGGTGGCAGAGAAACCTGCAGCTGGCACTGCCCGCCACTCCGCTGATAGCTGAGCCTGGCTGGCTGGCGGCCCGGCCTACGCTGGGCCCTGGCACCAAGCCTTGCAAGGGGGTGGACGGGCAAGTGGGGTTGGGGTGGGAGTGGGATGGGCGACGAGGGCGGAGGTCCGGCTCCGGCTCCGCGTTCTACCCTCGCGGCCCTCGGGCCCCCTCCTCAATCCCCAGCCGCCCCCGCCCCCGCTCTCATCTCGTGTCGGGGCAGTTCCCGCCGGGGGCAGGCGCCGGCCTCTCCAGCGTTGCCAGCGGTCAGGGGAGGCGCCGCGGCCTCCAGGAGAGGAGGGCGGGTTATGAGGTCGGGCTAGGGCAGGGTGAGAATGCGGAGGAGAGGCCCTGGGGAAAGAAGGCG
>SJYW01002302.1:424730-439506 GCA_006410735.1 Raphicerus campestris | reverse complement strand
CGTAAGTCTTATCTCCCCAGAGATGGCAGAAACTGAGTCTGTCCTTTCCATCCGCCTGACCTCCATGCCCCTCACTCACTGAGAGGCACCTGTTTTGCTCTGAGAACTGCCCTAGACACTCTGCTGACATTACCTCATTTATTTCCTGCACTGACTCTGCAAAGTGGGCATTATTAGCACTGTTTTACTGTTGGGGGACTAGACAGGGCTGGGATTCAAACCCACATTTCACTCCCAAGACTCTTGCACTACACCAAGTGGCCTTCCTTGCCCGTAACAGGCAGCTATAGCATATTGAAAAGGCAGCTATAGCATATTCAAAAGCAGAGACATTACTTTGCCAACAAAGGTCCGTCTAGTCAAGGCTATGGTTTTTCCAGCAGTCATGTATGGATGTGACAGTTGGACTGTGAAGAAAGCTGAGCACCGAAGAATTGATGCCTTTGAACTGTGGTGTTGGAGAAGACTCTTGATAGTCCCTTGGACTGCAAGGAGATCCAACCAGTCCATTCTAAAGATCAACCCTGGATGTTCTTTGGAAGGAATGATGCTAAAGCTGAAACTCCAGTACTTTGGCTACCTCATGTGAAGAGTTGACTCATTGGAAAAGACTCTGATGCTGGGAGGGATTGGGGGCAGGAGGAGAAAGGTACGACAGAGGATGAGATGGCTGGATGGCATCACCGACTCCATGGACGTGAGTTTGAGTGAACTCTGGGAAATGGTGATGGACAGGGAGGCCTGGCGTGTTGCAATTCATGGGCTCGCAAAGAGTCGGACACGACTGAGCGACTGAATTGAACTGAACTGAACAGATCTTTAATGACAGATTCTACTCTATTTCCCTTTGGTAAATGGCAAACCCCCACCCAGGGAGATAATAATAATATTCAAATTACTTGAAATTAATACTGATATTATTATGTATAAATGCAGGAGACCCCAGTTCGATTCCTGGGTCAGGAAGAGCCACTGGAAAAGGGATATACCACCCATTCCAGTATTCTTGGGCTTCCTAGATAGCTCAGCTAGTAAAGAATCTACCCACAATGCAACAGACCTGAGTTCAATCCCTAGTTTGAGAAGATACCCTGGAGAAGGGAAAAGCTACCCATTCCAGTATTCTGGCCTGGAGAATTCCACAAACTGTATGGTCCATAGGGTGGCAAAGAGTCAGACATGACTGAGCGACTTTCACTTTTACTTTATGTGTGCGTGTGTGCAAGTGTGCTAAATTGCTTCAGTCGTGTCGGACTCTTGGCCACCCCATGGACTACAGCCCACTCCTCTGTCCATGGGATTTTCCAGGCAACCATTATGTGCCAGGCAGCAAATGTCACAACACCCCGGAGGTGGGTATTATTATTATCTCCACTTGATAAACGCAAAAACTGAGGCGGAGAGGTGACTTGCCTTAAGGTCATCCAGAAAATAAGTGAGCTGGACCTCAGTCTAGCCCTGACTCAGGATCAGCCCCTAGCCTACCCCTTGTAGCAAGATCCCCAGATGAAGCGGGGTCCTCTCTTTGACAAACCAACCCCCCTTCCCCCAACCTCCCACTTCCGCCGGCTGCAGCTTCGGGTGGAAGGTGCTGCTGGAGGGAGGCCCAGGGCTGCTGGGGTGGCAGAGAAACCTGCAGCTGGCACTGCCCGCCACTCCGCTGATAGCTGAGCCTGGCTGGCTGGCGGCCCGGCCTACGCTGGGCCCTGGCACCAAGCCTTGCAAGGGGGTGGACGGGCAAGTGGGGTTGGGGTGGGAGTGGGATGGGCGACGAGGGCGGAGGTCCGGCTCCGGCTCCGCGTTCTACCCTCGCGGCCCTCGGGCCCCCTCCTCAATCCCCAGCCGCCCCCGCCCCCGCTCTCATCTCGTGTCGGGGCAGTTCCCGCCGGGGGCAGGCGCCGGCCTCTCCAGCGTTGCCAGCGGTCAGGGGAGGCGCCGCGGCCTCCAGGAGAGGAGGGCGGGTGATGAGGTCGGGCTAGGGCAGGGTGAGAATGCGGAGGAGAGGCCCTGGGGAAAGAAGGCGCGNCTCTTTGTCACTTGCCACTTGAATGCTTGCTGTGCAGTGTTTTATTTGGTGAGTTACACTCACGACCCTTTAAAGAGAAAACATATAATTCCAGTAATTTTATTGGGCTCAGGTTTCAGGCAAATGGGAATCAAATTGCCTCTAAAAACAAAAGACATGCAGAACTGGGGGGGGGGTGGGGGGCAGACAGTGACAATGAAAACTCGCCCCTGATTTGAGATAAATGGTAAGGCATTTTGTGAAATATTAGAGAAAAAAAAAATAAACAAATGGTGAGACTCAGGAGGAAAGTGGGGGGCGGGGGAAACTGCCTCCTCCTCCTCCATCACCCTGCTTTCATTTCTGCATTCCCTTTGAGCAAAGGGCTTACTTTGCACATCAGAAAGTGAGGTGTAAAGCGCGACTGGTGAAATTGGTCCCGGTCGGCGCTCAACAGTACAGGTGGACGAAAAGGGGCTGCCTGCCAAATACTTCTGGTTGGAGGGAGGGGTGGGAGTGCTCTCTCAAAACCACTCCTGGAATGGCTTAACTCGCCCTGCACGAATCAATGACAACCTCCCGCCGGCTGCGGCAGGCTCCCCTAAGCTGCGCTGCCGCGTGGATTCCCAGCCCGGGACCCTGGCGGCGCTCAGGACACGACCCGGGCACGAGCGGCGTCCCCGGGGCGGCCAGGTGGGTTTGCTGCGGCCTTGGGACCGGACCGGACCGGACCGAAGCGGGCTTGAGTTGGGCTCGGGGCTCTTGGCAGGCGGCCCTGGGTGGGGAAGGGTGAGGATTGGGGTCGGGGAGGCCCCTAGGGCGCCGGGCGGCTGCGTCCTCTCTTCGGCGCTGCGGGTGTTCACGCTCCACCGCGGGGACCCCTGGCCCGGGTGGCGGCTCCGACCGGCGCTCGCGCGGGTTGGGTGGCGGCGAATGAGAGGAGTTTCAGAGCCGTGCTGGGGCTGGAGCCGAGCGTGCTGGGGGCCCCGCGCTTATGCAGGGGCACGCGGCGAAACGCAGGAAAGAACCGGGGACTCGGGGTGCAGCAACTCTGCTCTCGTTCCCCGCGCCCGCCGCCCTCGTGGCAGGTTCTGGGGTGGCCGAGAGGGGACAGCGGAGTGCGAGCGGCACTCAGGAAGGTAGTGGCCCAGGAACGCTGTTGGTTTCAATACCCTGCTCCTCACCCGCATCCCCCCACCCCCCGCAAAAAAAAAAAAAAAAAAAAAAAAAGCTTGCCTCCTTCCAATATCAGACACAAAACTTGGTTGGGGGTGGGGGTGGTGTGGAAGCCAAGGCAACTCCTGGCAGAAGTTAGGACGGGCAGGAATGAAAGGGGGAATTGGCACAGGTCGCTGCGCAAGCCGGAGGGAGTCCAGCCGCGGTCCCTGGGCTGAATCGCAAGCAGAACAGGGCCTGTGGGCGTCGGTGGGCGGCGAGCTCAGCCGGGACATCCCGGAGCTCTCTCGCGAGGTGGTCGGACCCCCGTCGCGCCCTCCCGAGCGCCCGGTTCCCTGCAGCGGCCAGGGCTGGCTTGGGAGGGACTCTGGAAAGAACGCGCACCCCGCTACACAGCCCAGCGCGGTGCAGTTTTCGTGTCTGTAGTGAGGGCTCTGAGGGTCGTCGGGGCTGGTCGTCCTGGTTTCTGGCCTCTGTTGTCCTGGCTGGGGGCCGCTGCCGTCTTTCTTAACCCGGGTACTGGGCTCTCCCGGGTGCAGGAGGCAGCCCCGTCGCCGCCATTCATTGGCCGACTGGGGGCGTACCCCTCCCAAAGCCCTCCTAATGCAGAAGTATGAAAATGTAAAGGAAGTGGTTGAAACAATCAGGCAGTTTTTCTCCAGAGTCATAGAAGATTGTGTGGAAGGGGAGGGAGAGGAAGGGCGAAGGCCCTGCCAGGTTCAAGTTTCAGCTCTGCTCCTTCACCCGGTTTTAAGTCCTGGGGATTAGAACCTCCTCTGGTTAGATCCCCAGGAAGAGAAAGTAGCTGGGTGCCACCCTCTCCCCTTAAGGCCCAACCTGGGCTGAAAGGGAAAAGAAATCTGCCCTCCTAAAAGATGACTGAGTCAGCCTGTGCTCTGTCGTCTGGGCCTGGTGTTTGGAACCGTTTCCTAAGCTCTCCCAAACTACCACCCAAGGACAGCCCCCACGGCTCTCATCACCCCTTTTCACAGGGAAAGGATTGGAAGCCCCAGGGACCAGGTGAATCCAGCGCTCCTTACACAGACGACTGGACGCTAGTGCCACCTAGGCCCGGAGGCCTCCAGTGTGGGCTCCAGGACTTCACGAAACGGATAGACTAGGGTTCCACCGAACACCTCGCAGGACCTGCTGGGAGATGTGGAAAGAACTCCGGCCTGAGCCGCCACCAAGGGTTGTCTAGTACTGATGAATGAAGCTTGCACAGAATAAGCAAAACCTAGGGCGCAAGCAGGGTGACCTGGAGAGACCTCAGGGAGAGCCAGTGTGGGATATGAGAAGAGAGGTCACCAAAGAGAGCCAGAGAGGTCACCAAAGGCTTCAGCTAAGAGGAGGCACTGGGGCAGGACCCCAAGGGAGGGAGACAGAAAGAGCACAGGCCTGGAGGTTGTAGAACCTGAGGCTCATCCTGCCGAGTCAAGACTGGGAGATAAGCCAGAGAGGTTCCCAGCAGGGAGGAGAAGAAGGAGACATTAAGAGACCATCTCCCATGTACCAGGTCCTGTGTTTGGCATACATCATCTCCTCTAACCTGCATAGCCCATCAGATAGGAAACATTAGCTCCACTTGGCAGATGAGGAAACTGAAGCTCAGAAGGGTTAAGTCAGCCACCCAGCTACCTAATGACACAGCCAGGAATCCAAGCTACCCCTTCGACCACCCATCTTTTAGAATGTTGAGTTTTAATTGAGGAGACAGGACTCCACATCACTCTGGTATAATTGTACAAAAGTAGCAGGAATGCAATGGCACCCCCACTCCAGTACTCTTGCCTGGAAAATCCCACGGACAGAGGACCCTGGTAGGCTGCAGTCCATGGGGTCGCAAAGAGTCAGACACGACTGAGCGGCTTTCACTTTCGTGCACTGGAGAAGGAAATGGCAACCCACTCCAGTGTTCTTGCCTGGAGAATCCCAGGGACAGCGGAGCCTGGTGGGCTGCTGTCTATGGGGTTCACAGAGTCAGACACGACTGACGTGACTTGGCAGCAGCAGCGGTATGTGTTACACCCGTTGTTCACCGTCTTGAACCTGAGTTTGTTTCTATTCAATCAGTCGGTCATTTATTTAGCAACTGTTAGGGAAGCCTGGTATGCTGCAATCCATGGGGTCACAAAGAGCTGGACATAACTGCGCGACTAAACCGAATTGATATTGTCTACTGTGTGATTCCAAGCACCATGCTAAGTGTCGTGACGGGACTCTGACCTGGTCTCTGGCCTCTGTCAATGGGAATAGTATTTGTAATAGTACATCCTTCAGTGACATGTGCACGGCAGGGTCAGGCGCTGGGAGAGGAGAGTGGAGTGGTGAGTACTGAGTGAATGAAGTGAGACAGTATGTGGGGAGCTGCTCCAGAAGCACGGCCTCGAAGAAGGAGAAGCAGCAGGAGGCCTGGGGGAAGGAGAGGGGTGGGCGGCTGGAATGATGAGTGTCCCCATGCATCAGTCATGAGGACTGCTCCTTGGCTCCAAGAGACATCATAGCATGCACAGAGTGCCCATGGAGCTGATTGAGACCCTGCCGTTCAGATTATTGGTTTATCATCATGGGTTCTGCAACGAGACTTTAGTTTTGGCGCATCCCAGCTGGAGATGACAGGAGCCCCATGCAGCTTCCAGGAGGACTGGCACCTCTGTGCCTCCATGCCAGTCAGGCAGAGAGCCACCCCAGAGCATCATCCTGCCACCCTCAACCTCGATCCTCAGTGGCTGGGATGGCACTTGCCATCCTCTCAGAGCTGCAGCAGGAGCACCAGTCCCTGCATCTGACCACTGGGGAAGCTTGTCCGTGTTCACAGCACTCGATAGCGAAACCAACATTGGAGCCCAGGTCTCTGGACTGTGCAGAGCTCTCAGAGTGGCTCACACCCGCCTTCCAGGGTGTTTCAGGACTCACCTGAACAGCTCATGGTCTCTCCACTATATCTGCACTCGCAGTGCCATTTCCCCATGCTCCTGTCCTCTCCGTTTCCGCTGGCCTGACATATCTGCCCTAAAAAAATGCTTGTCAGATGAATCTTTGAGAAACAGAATGGCCATAAATATGCCAGGACATTTGGCCTGTTAACGTCTCCTTCTGTCTTGAATGGTGTAATCGGTGTAAGAGGACCACCTCGAGAATTAACTCACTTTTGTGAGGAAGGTGAACTGATAAATCTTGTCTCGAAGCTAAGTCACCCTGAGGGATGCTCTGGGGCCTTCCTTCTTCGGAACAGATACCCATTCTTCCGGGAAGGATGGTTTTTCTCCTCCTTTTATTTAAAAAAAAAAAAAAAGAAAATCTCTTGGGTTTGAGGTCACAAGATTATATTATGCTCGTTTTGATGTCGTGGCGCCAAAATAAAGGCACTTTTCTCCCAATATTGAGATGATCAGCCCGGTCAGGGTGGCGAGTCCCTGCCTGGCTGTTGCGTGTTTACTGCAATTGCACAGGTGGATAATTGCATGAGGATGTCTGTTTGCTCAGCGCTTGCTCAGCCGTGCAGCCCTACAGGTTGGGCCAGGGAGAGAGCTGTTCAGTTTATTTTCCTTTGGCTGGGAACTGTGGAGATGAATAGAGGGAGGGGAATCTAGGGTTGAGAGATTGTTGCCAAGAGCAATTTGGAGTCTCCTTCATATTAGTCAGAGATTGTGTTTTTTCCCTTCTGAAGCTGCTCGCTTCATAGTAACTTCCACGAAGGATGTTTTTCCATCTTTGCACGCGTGTTCTTGTTAGTTTTTGTTTGGATTTTTAAGTCGCTGGACTTCTCATGACTTAGCAAAAAAAAAAATTATGATAATAACTTGGAAAGTGGAGTTTAGACACGAGCCATTTGTATTATACATTGTGCATGTCATTGCTTAATACATTTGAATACTGAGAGACCCTGAGATACCACCATGGAGTAAGATGAGTAATTTCTTTGAAGGGAGGGTTTATCTTCAGTGGATGACTTTCAGAGTTGCAGAGTAATTTAATTTTTCCTCTGTCCATTTTGAGCCCATGTTTAGAAAAAGCAGAATGTGTGCTCTCCTGTCTCACTCCCTTCTGTTCCCTTTGGGAGGCCCCCTCCTTTGGGGCCTTTGCTTGGAAGGGGCCCAGCCAGAGTGGGCCTCCTTCCCTCTCCTCGTCCCCCAGCTCCCCTCCACCTGCAGGAGGCCAGCGAGCCACAAAGAAGGAAGCTTCCCTCGGGGTAAGAGTTCTTTCCCAGGGGAGGCCTAGCTCGGGTCACATGAGGTGCACGATGGGAAAGTTGGCACAACTGAAGTCTGCCCTTCCTAGGCCAGAACCCCGGAGTGGGATGTTCTTCATCACTCAAAAAGTAAGTTTATCCTCCAAACAAATTGTGTAAAGCAACACTGAGACACCACACTGGAAAAAATTGCCTAATAATAGAGTACATGGTCAGTGTTGGCGTTTTCAAATGAGATAAAAAGCAGAAGCAAATGTATATGTGACCTTCCCAAGTAATGTCATGGAACTGAACTTGGCCTTCGGGAGAATTCTGCGTTGCCTGCACACACACATGTGCATGTATGTACACTCGCAGCTCTTGCTTTTTTGGCTGTGGATTCTCGCTGACAGTTCTGTTGTTCCTGGAGCTAATGGGTTGATTTGTTGATTTTGTGAAGCTACTGGTAAAAGCAAGAGGTGACAGTGACCCCAATTCCTGTTGATACCTGCCCTCTTTTAAGCCCTAGGGAAGTCTAGCAGAGGATGCCTCTAGTCAGCAAAATCTAAATAACAGGGACTTTTCTAAGGTTTGTTTTTCTGTTTTATAGCAACTTTATTGAGATGTAACTCGCATACCATACAGGTCACCCATTTAGAATGTACAAGTGAATGGCTTTTAGTATATTTACAAAGTTGTGCTACCCTCACCACCGTCAATTTTAGAATAGTTTCATCACAACTGAAAAGAACCCCATAACCAGTAGAAGTCACTCTCCGTTTCACCCCGACTCCCCAGTTCTAGGTCACCAATCATCTGCTCTCTATCTCTAAATCTATTTGCCTGTTCTGGACATTTTGTATCAGTGGACTCATAGAACATGTGGCCTTTTGTGACTGACATCTTTCGCTTCACATAATGTTTTAAGGTTCAACCGTACTGTAATGTATCACTATTTTATTTCCTTTTATTTCTGAGTAATGTTCCTTGTATGGATATGTCACATTTTTTGAATTCAGTCATCCCTTGATGGATAGCTGGGTTGGTTCCATGTTTGGCTCTTGTCAGTAATACTGTGAACATTTGTGTGCAAGCTTGTGTGTGGCCATAGGTTAGCATTTTCTCTTGGATATATATCTGGGAGCGAAATTCCTGGGTCAGATGGTAACTCTTTTGAGAAACCACCAGACTGTTTTTCACAGTGGCTGGACCATTTTACATTCTCATTGACAGTGTGTAAGGATTCCAGTCTCTTAATGTCTTTGACAGCATTAATTGATAGTATCTGCTTTTTAAATTGTAGCCGTCCTGTTTTCTAGGGACTTATATGTTCAAGGAGACAGCAGCCAGGAAATATTCTGGAATTCATGGCCACGTTTGCTTGCCATACCTATAGTGAGATCCGTTTATCTCAGCTTCTTGATCATCCTTCCCAGCCTGGTGTTTCCCCTGNTTCTCATTGACAGTGTGTAAGGATCCCAGTCTCTTAATGTCTTTGACAGCATTAATTGATAGTATCTGCTTTTTAAATAAGTCCCTGTTTTCTAGGGACTTATATGTTCAAGGAGACAGCAGTCAGGAAATATTCTGGAATCCATGGTCACGTTTGCTTGCCATACCTATAGTGAGATCCGTTTATCTCAGCTTCTTGATCATCCTTCCCAGCCTGGTGTTTCCCCTGCGTGTTGCAGACCTCTCACCAGGTTTTCACTCTCACTCTCTATGGGACAGTGAAGGCTCCCGTGGGGGATGCAGGGGTTGTCTCCCCAAGGAATACCCCAGAGAGGCGGCAGTGGGGCCCACTCCCTCAGCTCCACTTTATCCAGATGCAGCTGCTGATGGGAAGGTAGGCCCAGGAAAAGGAAGAAATTGACCTGAACGGAAGTGAGTGTGACATCCATTGGACAAGCTGTCCAGTGTGTAGGGCTTTGGTGGAGGCTCAACTAAGATCTTGACCTTTTTATTGCATTAAATGACCCCTTTGAGACCACAAATAAAACTGTTAGAGAGCTAACAACTTAATCAGGTGGCAACTCAAGGCCTCTTCATCCCATTCTTGTTTGGGCCCCAGCTGCCAGCAGGATCCATTGATTCATCCAAAACCGCTTGGTGTGGCTGAGTGCTCTATTTATCACTGGTATTTCAGCTCCATAATGAAATAGTCTTTTTGCCCATTGTTATGCCTATGGGACTGACTGGAGTCACACTCTCAACAGAGATAAATGTGAGCCAAGTGGTACAGTGGGGCTCACCTAGTTTGAAAGACTGCCAAAGATTACCAAAAAAACTACCCTTTTACCAGAATATGCTAGAGTCGCTGTCACCGTCAAGTTCAATATAAGCAAAATCCAGCACCAGAAATTAATTCCATAACTTCTTGGAAATCATTGTCAGGCAGCCAGGATCAGATCTTTACTCTTCACCTGCAAATGCGTGCCTAATCCAGCAGTGCCTAAACCTGACGCCTGTCACCTTGTAAACCTTTTAGATTATACGAGCCACGACCCCACCCAGGAGGTACTGAAGTAGATGCTCAGCAGAGGGGACCAGGTACTTGGATGTGGCTGTGATGGAGCCTGAGAACACAGGTTGACCTCTCTGGGCCTCGGTTTCCCTGCTTGAAACAAGGAGTTGGATTAGACAGGTATCTCCAGGGGATTCATAGTGCTGATTCAAGCAGAACCGTTCAGGGCGCGTCTGTTTTTGCATGACACTTTATTTGTACAAGGGGGGTTCTGCTGCTTAAAAAAAAAAAAAAAACTGCAGAGACCCCTTGAGTGGATGGTTTCTGAAGTTCAGTTATGACAATTCCGAGTGTTCTCTGTACTTGCATTCTCTGAGAATTATCACAACTTCTTGGAGGAAGACTTAGCTGCAAGTGGCAGCTACTTGATAAGGGAGTTGTGCTCTTTGAAGGCCCGCACTGCCTGGCTGGCTGTGTGCACAACAGTGATGGGGTGGCATTTGACTTGGCAGCCCTTTCTTCTCCCAGCCGCCTTGGTGGCCTCCCTACCCACCTCCCTTGAAGCCCCTAGAGCTTTCCTCCCCATCTTCTACTGCTGTTTCTAACAGTGGCCCAGAGTGTCAGTTCCTTCATTCATCCATTTAGCCATTTCCCACAGACCTCCTATAGATGACAAATTGCCTAACACTGTTTCTATCCTCGAATAAAGCACCAGCACGTTTTAACCAGAGAGGCAGCCTAGGGCTAGCCCCTAGAGGTGCTGTTTCAGGGCTCCTTGGTTTGGATGGAGGGCTTTAGAGAGGCCTGGATTCATGGCACATGGGGAGGGCGGCCTCACCTCTCACCCTGCTCCCCACCCTGCCTCACTGGGGCTCCACCCTCCGCAGGCGGCTCAGAAAAGCGCTTCTGTCACCCCTGGTCTCAGCCAGAGACGTGCCTTCCTCCTCAACATCCACCCGCTCCAGAGAGGTGGCGGAGGAGGGGAAGGGAGGGCTGGTTTATTTGGAGATCCAGCCCTTGGCACCCACCCCAACACCCCTGACTGGACAACTCACAGACAGCTGTGCCCGAGGGACTGAAGTAATCCGTGTTTATTAAAGCTGTTGGAGGGTGGGGGAGCAGGGCGGAGCAGAGGAGACAGTCACGGATCTGCCTCCTGAGCAGAAAGGCCAGGTGAGGCCTGGAGTCTGTGCCCACCCGGCCTTCCTGGTGAAGATGCACCCACGCTGGGCTACATGAGAGCTGCTGCTCTGGAATGGCTTGGGAGAATCCACCCCCGCCCCCAATGAAGGAAGACCCTTGAAGGTTCATTTGAATGAGAATGAATGTCTCCCTGGCCTGGACCTACAGAGAAGGAGAAATTCTAGAAGGGTAGAACTTTCAATAAAAAGAAACAGGCTTGATCCGCCTTCCGCTGCTCTGTGGGGCCTCCTCTGTTGGCAGCCTAGCTAGAAGGGAATATGTTTGAGGCAGTTTTCTGGGTATTGCTGTATCTTCTTTTGGATTGTGTGTGGCGGGGGTTGGGGGGGCGTGTTGCATCTATGTGTATCTTTGGTGAACATCCCACTCTAAGAGTATGGACTGCCTACGCTTTGGGGTTCTCACCAGGTGACAGAGGCACTGGGAAGCCATGAAGACCCCCTGAGTGTGTGTTCAGCCCCTAGTATTTCATCACTCCCTTTTAGCAATACTTGTGCAGGACAGCAAAGCTTCTTTTCCTGGTCCTGACATGCTCTTCTTCCACTGTTCAAATTCCTCCCCCTACATGCAGCCTGTCCATTCAGAAGTCACTCTGTGCTGCGGAATCACCCCACCCGCCCAGCTTCCTGGCACCCCTTCAGGACTTCCACTTTGTCCTCTCTTCCTGATGATCTGAGTCAGTTGTTAGGAGAAAGGCAATATTTGACACTAATGCACATCAGGTATACAAGGTGCTAGCTAGTGTGTTACCCGCTTTGTGGGCTGTCTGTCTTAGAAACAGGACATTTCTCCCGGTGTGGGGTTGGGGGGGACTTCGGGTGTGAGGATAAAGCACAGTTCCTCTGGGCAGAGTGTGGGAATGGGGACCTCATAGGACCACCTTGATCAAGTGACATCATACCTACTTGTGCGGCCTGGGCACAGACTTGGCCCCGGGGTGGTGGGGGTTTGGGGTGAGAATGACCAGAATTAGGGCATCCTGGGGAGGACTGTCAGTTGGAGTGCAGGGCAGGGAGAACCAGGGACTTCTGAAAGGACAGGCTGGACTAAACAAGACCACAGGTCAATGTTTGGGCAGGGGGAACAATTTCCTCCTGACCAGTGGGTTTCTTCAAGGTGACGCTGGACCCCAGGAAGGCTGGGGAACAAATGGAGTGAAGCCAAGGATGGAGCATAGGGACTGCCCCAGGGGACGTGGCCCTGGGCGGTGGGCCCCTGGCTGGCCTGGTGCACACCCTGCTATGGGGCCTCTGCCCCCTCCTCCCTGCCTCCTCTCTGGGGCTCCCCTCTGAGAGGCGCTTCCCTACCCACTCCCTCCCGCCTGCCTCTCTCCCGTGGTGCACCCTCTGAGTGAACCTGGCCTCAAGCTCTTGGAAGCCTTTCCAATAACGTGGTGAACTCTTTGCAGACCAGGCAGGAGAGGGCCTGAGCGTCAGCCAACCCTGGGCCCACGCTGGGATGAAAGGCTAGGCCCAGTGAGCCTCCTCTCGGGGGAGCCAGGAGAGGCCGGATGGGGCTTTGACCACGGCCAGTGAGGCCATGGCAAGTGATGCCTCATCAGTGCAGACAGAGGTGGCCCCTACCATGTGCCAGGCCCTGTGCTGGCCCCAGAGAGGACACAGATGCAGCTCTCTGACCCCTGCCTTCCCAAGATTGTCATCTGTTTACCCAGTTAAGACCAGAACTTGACAATGAAACAAGTCTATAAAAGTCAGAGTCTCTGCTGATTGGTCTGGGGAGATGGTCTGTTCAGATTCAGAGCAGGGATAAGGGGCAGAGGGCTCAGGGAAGGCTTCTTGGGGCGCTCTGAGCCTGGAGTGAAGGTGGAGCCCCATGGCACAGCCTCCCAGGCGCCCAGGCTCTGCCGCCGGGGAGGGCCTGGCTCAAGTCCTGGCTCTCAGTCACAGGCTCTGTGGCATGGGACGAGTCACATAACGTCTCCGTGCTGTGGTTGCCCCGTTTGTAATATGGGGATGAAAACCCACAGGGTTACTGTGAGGACGGAATGAGAGAACCCCCTCAGTGCCTGCCCCTCTAGGTGCTGGCCTTCACTGGCTGGACAGGACAGACTCTGATGCCATGCCAAGACTCTTCCCAGCACGCATCCCAGGTGACATGAAGCCAGACGGGGGAATCCCTTTGGCCAACATCTACTGTGGGGCTGGAACTGTCTGAAATTTTAAGAATAAACTGAGGATCCCCTTGTGGAAAGCAGTGGAGAGTTAGTCCACAATTGGTTTTAGGTGGCTTGAATAAAAATCCACTGATCACACCGGGCAGGGCTGGGCTCTGAGACCTGCTCTGATGAGGACAGAGGGGGCCGTCTTCAAGTCCCTGGTGGGGTGGGTAGATTAAAGATACAGTTATGTTGGTATATTTATTAAGACCTGTCTATGATGAATCCTGGCCTGCTCTTAGACTGCGTTAGTTTACTAATGAAAGTGAAGAATTACGATTCAATGTGTTATTCACCATCATTATTACCAGGTATAAAATCCAGAGCAAGTAATAATAGGAGAGGGTCAACATGAGAAGCAATAAGGGAAATAGAAGACATCAGTGTATAAAGTTTTTAAATGCCATCCTTTGAAGAGGTCAAATGTTACAAACGTGGTGCTCTCACCAAAGAACGGCCCGGCCACACGTGCACAGTTCCTCAGAACATCCTCTGCTCCAGCCATGGCCCTGAGCTGGTGCACCAGGCCCAGCCCTCAGCAGGCCCTGCTGCAATTGCTTGCCCGAGACACACTAGGGGACGGGTTCGCCATGTCACACGTTCTTAGAAGGCACCACCACGATAGAGGAACATCTGCAGGGGACATGGCCTCTACCTCTGGGTCGGGAAGATCCCCTGCAGCAGCAAATAGCAACCCACTCCAGCATTCTTGCCTAGAAAACCCCATGGACAGAGGAGCCTGGCGGGCTATAATCCCTGGGGTCGCAAAGAGCTGGACATGACCGAGCACTCACAGGCTACCCCCAAGACTGCACTCTTCCCATAGTGCTTGACGGCTCCTCACAGTCACTGGGTCATTAAGGCCAGCACCCTCCATCTGTGATCTGAGTCCCAGGATGGAAAAATCAACAAACAAGTTGCTTTGAGTGGTGATGTCCTGGGCACAGAGGTCTCTCCATGCTCGTATGACCAAGGGGGCTTCCCAGCAAGGTGACTGGCAGTCAGTGACTCAGGGATGTCTGCAAGGTAGACAAGACATGCCGTTCAGGGCTGGGCAACCTTGCTCCCTGGGACACTGTCTCACCCAGAGTCCCATTCAGGAGTGAGATCTCGTCCGTGGCTTCAGCAGCAGGAGGCACCAGTGGGGTGAGACTCACTTAGACCTGAGGTCCAGTCTCAGCTCACCCGCTCTCCAGCCAGGTCACTGCGGACTTCATGGAATCTCTGAGCCTCGGGTTATTCATCTGTACAGTAGGAAATTTATAGCTGCCTTCTGAGCTGATGAATGAATTAAAAAGCTAAATTATGCACCATTTCTGGCCCATAGTTAGTTCAGTCGCTCGGTTGTGTCCGACTCTTTGCAACCCCATGAATCGAAGCACGCCAGGCCTCCCTGTCCATCACCAACTCCCGGAGTTCACTCAGACTCACGTCCATCGAGTCCATGATGCCATCCAGCCATCTCATCCTCTGTTGTCCCCTTCTCCTCCTGCCCCCAATCCCTCCCAGCATCAGAGTCTTTTCCAGTGAGTCAGCTCTTTGCGTGAGGTGGCCAGAGTACTGGAGTTTCAGCTTTAGCATCAT
>SJYW01002302.1:403565-416051 GCA_006410735.1 Raphicerus campestris | reverse complement strand
GATGCCATGATCTTCATTTTCTGAATGTTGAGCTTTAAGCCAACTTTTTCACTCTCCTCTTTCACTTTCATCAAGAGGCTTTTTAGTTCCTCTTCACTTTCTGCCATAAGGGTGGTGTCATCTGCATATCTGAGGTTATTGAGATTTCTCCCAGCAATCCTGATTCCAGCTTGTGCTTCTTCCAGACCACCGTTTCTCATGATGTACTCTGCAGATAAGTTAAATAAGCAGGGTGACAATATACAGCCTTGATGTACTCCTTTTCCTATTTGGAACCAGTCTGTTGTTCCATGTCCAGTTCTAACTGTTGCTTCCTGACCTGCATATAGGTTTCTCAAGAGGCAGGTCAGGTGGTCTGGTATTCCCATCTCTTTCAGAATTTTCCACAGATTATTGTGATCCACACAGTCAAAGGCTTTGGCATAGTCAAGAAAGCAGAAATAGATGTTCTTCTGGAACTCTCTTGCTTTTTCAATGATCCAGCGGATGTTGACAATTTGATCTCTGGTTCCTGTGCCTTTTCTAAAACCAGCTTGAACATCTGGAACTTCACGGTTCACATATTCCTGAAGCCTGGCTTGGAAAATTTTGAGCATTACTTTACTAGCATGTGAGATGAATGCAATTGTGCGATTTTGAGCATTCTTTGGCATTCCCTTTCTTTGGGATTGGGGTGAAAACTGACCTTTTCCAGTCCTGTGGCCACTGCTGAGTTTTCGAAATTTAATGGCATATTGAGTGCAGCACTTTCACAGCACCATCTTTTGGGATTTGAATTAGCTCAACTGGAATTCCATCACCTCCACTAGCTTTGTTTGTAGTGACGCTTTCTAAGGCCCACTTGACTTCACATTCTGGGGTATCTGGCTCTAGGTGAGTGATTACACCATCGTGATTATCTGTGTTGTAAAGATCTTTTTTGTACAGTTCTTCTGTGTATTCTTGCCACCTCATCTTAATATCTTCTGCTTCTGTTAAGTTTATACCATTTCTGTCCTTTATCGAGCCCATGGGGAGTATCAAATAGTGAGAAGTCACACAAAGGAAACCACTTGAATTCAAGACCCTGCATCACCACCCAACCACCAGTAGCACCCTGTGCATCTAAACAACAAACAAAACAAAAATACAAATCCAATCATCAGCAGACAGGATCACCACCTCACTCAGCCTTGCCCATCAGAGGAAAAGCAAACAAAAAACTCCACACAAATCTCACCTTACATAATGCTTACACAAACCAATGGACCCAACTTAGGAGAACAGAAACCAAAACGATGAAAGAATTCAACCGTGAAGCCTGGGAAAAAGAGACTTCAAACACAATACGTTAAAAAATAATAATAATGAAAAGGTGGAGAAATACTACACAAATGAAGGAACAAATTAGAAAAACAGAACTCCAAACAAATGAAGAGAAAATAGGCCAACTACCTGAAAAGCAATTCAGAATGATAATATGATGATCAAAAATCTTGAAAATAAAATGGAGAAAAGCCAAGAATCAATTAACAAACACCTAGAAGATTTAAAGAATAAACATACAGAGACAAACAACACAATTACTGAAATTAAAAATACTCTAGAAGGAATCAATAGCAGATTACCTAAAGCAGAAGAATGAATCAATGAGCTGGAAGATAAAATGGTGGAAATAACTTCTGAAGAGCAGAATAAAGTAAAAAGAATGAAAAGAACTGAGCATAGTTTCAGACACCTCTGGGAACATATCAAATGCACCAATATTTGAATTATAGGGATCCCAGAAGAAGAGAAAAAGAAAGGGTATGAGAAAATTTTTGAAGAGATTACAGTTGAAAATTTCCTCAACATGGAAAAGGAAACAGTCAATCAAGTCCAAGAGGCACAAAGAGTCCCGTACAGGATAAACCCAAGGAGAAACACACCAAGACCCATACTAATCAAACTAACAAAGACTAAACACAAAGAAAGAATATTAAAAGTAGCGAGAGAAAAGCAGCAAGTAACATACAAAAGAAAGCCCATATGTTTAACATCTGGTCTTTCAGCAGAAACTCTGCAGGCCAGAAGGGAAGAGCAGGATATATTTAAAGTACTAAAAGGGAAAAATCTACAACCAAGATTACTGTACTCAGCAAGGATCTCATTCAAAATTGACGGAAAAATAAAAAGTTTTTCAGACAAACAAAAGTTAAGAGAATTCAGTAGCACGAAACCAGCTCTACAACAAATGTTAAAGGGACTTATACAGTTGAGAAATAAAAAGAAAAAAGATCTACAGATCAACCCCAAACAATTTAGAAAATGGCAGTAGGAATGTATATACCAATAATTACTTTAAATGTAAATAGATTAAACCAATACACAGACTGGTTGAATGGATATAAAACAAGACCCATACATATACAATCTACAAGAAATCTACTTCATACCTAAAGACACATATAGACTGAAAACGAGAGAATGGAAAAATATACTCCATGCAAATGGGAAGCAAAAGAAAGCTGGAGTAGCAATCTTCGTATCAGACAAAATAGACCTTAAAATAAAGAAGACTACAAGACATAAGGAAGGACACTACATAATGATCAAGGGATCAATCCAAGAGGAAGACATAACAATTGTAAGTATCTATGCACCCAACATAGGAGCATCTCAATACATAAGACAAACCCTAACAGACATAAAAGGAGAAATTGACAGTAACACATTAATAGTAGGCGACTTTAATATCCCACTCGCACCAATGGACAGATCATCAAAACAGAAAATAAGGCAACACATCTTAAATGATACATTAGATGAAATGGATCTCCTTGATATCTTCAGGACATTCCATCCAAATGCAGAAGAATACACCTACTTCTCAAGTACACATGGACCATTCTCCAGGATAGATATCTTGGGTTACAAAAATCAAACCTCAGTAAATTTAAGAAAACTGAAATCATATCAAGCATCTTCTCTGACTGCAATGCTATGAGACTAGATATCAATTACAAGAAAATAACTGTAAGAAACAAACACATGGAGATTAAGCAATACATTTCTAAATAACCAACAGGTTACTGAAGAAATCAAAAGGGAAATCAAAGAATTTCAAGAAACAAATGACAATGAAAACATGACAACTCAAAACCTATGAGATGCAGCAAAAACATTCTAAGATGGAAGTTTATAGCAATACAATCCTACCCTAAGAAATAAGGAAAACACTGAATAGACAGCCTAACTTTACACCTAAAACAACTGGAAAAAGAACAAAAAAAAATTAGTAGAAGGAAAGAAATCATAAAGATCCAAGCAGAAATAAATTAAGAAGAAATGACAGAAATAATAGTAAAGATTAATAAAACTAAAAGCTGGTTTTTTGAGAAGATAAATAAAATTGACAAACCTTTAGCCTGACTTATCAAGAAGAAAGGAGAGAAGAATCAAATCAACAAAATTAGAAATGAAAAAGGAGAGGTTACAACAGGCAATGAAGAAATACCAAGGATTATAAGAGACTATTATGAACAACCATATGCCAATAAAATGTATAATCTGGAAGAAATGGACAGATTCTTAGAAAAGTTCAATCCTCCAATACTGAACCAGGAAGAAATAGAAATTATGAACAACCCAAATACAAGCACTGAAATTAAGGGTGTGATCAAAAATCTTCCAGGAAACAAAAGCCCAAGACCAGATGGCTTCACAGGAGAATTCTATCAGACATTTAGAGAAGAAAAAATGCCTATCCTTCTAAAACTATTTTTTAAAATTGCAGCGGTAGGAACATTTCCAAACTCATTCTTCAAGGCCACCATCACCTTGATACCAAAACCAGACAATGGCAACACAAAAAAGAAAACTACAGGCAGATATCACTGATGAACATAGATGCAAAAAATCCTCAACAAAAGTTTTAGCAGACAGAATTCAGCAACACATCAAAAAACTCATAGACCATGATCAAGTTGGGTTTATTCCAGGGATGCAAGGATTCTTTAATATATGCAAATCAATGTGATACACCATATTAACAAATTGAAAGATAAAAAACCATATGATAATCTCAATAGATGCAGAAAAAGCCTTTGACAAAATTCAGCAGCCATTTATGATTAAAACTCTTCAATAAATGGGCCTAGAAGGAACCTACCTCAACAGAGTAAAGGCCATATATGATAAGCGTACAGCAAACATTATTCTCAATGGTGAAAAACTGAAAGCATTCCCCCCTAAGATCAGGAACAAGACAAGGATGTCCACTTTCACCACTATTATTCAACATAGTTCTGGAAGTCCTAGCTACAGCAATCAGAGAAGAAAAAGAAATAAAAAATCCAGATCAGAAAAGAAGAATTAAAGCTCTCACTGTTTGCAGGTGACATGATACTATACATAAAAATGCCTAAAGATAGTATCAGAAAATTACTAGAGCTAATCAGTGAATTTAGCAAAGTTGCAGAATACAAAATCGATACTCAGAAATCACTTGGCATTTTTATATACTAACAATGAGAAATCAGAAAAAGAAATTAAGGAACCAATCCCATTCACCACTGCAACAAAAAGAATTAAATATCTAGGAATAAACTTGCCTAAGGACACAAAAGAACTGTACACAGAAAATTATAAGACACTAATGAAAGAAATCAAAGACAACATAAAAAAGTGGAGAGATATTCAATGTTCTTGGGTAGGAAGAATCAACATTGTGAAAATGAAACAAACACAATCTACAGATTCAATGTGATCCCTATAAAATTACCAATGACATTTTTCACGTAACTAGAACAAAAAAATTCATAATTCATATGGAAATACAAAAGACCCCAAATAGCCAAAGCAGTCTTGAAAAAGAATGGAACTGGAGGAATCAACCTTACTGACTTCAGATTATACTACAAAGCTACAGTCATCAGGACAGTATGTTACTGGCACAAAAACAGAAACATAGACCAATGGAACAAGATAGAAAGCCTAGAAATAAACCCATGCACCTATGGGTACATTAATTTTGACAAATGAGGCAAGAATATACAATGGGACAAACAGCCTCTTCAATAAAGGGTCCTGGGAAAACTGGACAGCTACATGTAAAAGAATGAAATTAGAACACGTCCTAACACCATACAAAAAGATAAACTCAAAATGGATTAAAGAGCTAAATGTAAGACCAGAAACTATAAAACTCTTAGAGGAAAACATAGGCAGAACACTCAATGACAGAAATCAAAGCAAGATCTTAAAGTAATGAAAAAAAAAAAAAAAAAACAAAGGTAAACAAGTGGGACCTGATTAAACTTAAAAGCTTTTGCACAGAAAAGGAAACTATAAGCATGGTGAAAAGGCAACCCTCAGAATGAGAGGAAACAATAGCAAATGAAACTGACAAAGGATTAATTTCCAAAATATACAAGCAGCTCATACAACTCAATACCAGAAAAACAAACAACCCAATCAAAAAGTGGGAAAAGACCTAAACAGACATTTCTCCAAAGAAGACATACAGATGGCTAACAAACACATGAAAAGATGCTCAATGTTGCTCATTATTAGAGAAATGCAAGTCAAAACTACAATGACATATCACCTCACACTGGTCAGAATGGCCATCATCAAAAAGTCCACAAGCAATAAATGCTGGAGAGGTTGTGGAGAAAAAGGAATGCTCTTATACTGTTGGTGGGAATGGAAATTAATACAGCCACTATGGAAGATGGTATGGAGATTCCTTAAAAAACTAGGAATAAAACCACCATATGACCCAGAAATCCCACTCCTAGGCATATACCCTCAGGAAGCCAGAATTGAAAAAGACATGTATCCCACTGTTCATTGCAGCACCATTTACAATAGCTAGAACACGGAAGCAACATAGATGTCCATCAATAGATGTATGGATAAAGAAGTCGTGGTACATATACACAATGGAATATTAGTCAGCCATAAAAAGGAACACCTTTGAGTCAGTTCTGATGAGGTAGATGAACCTAGAACCTATCATACAGAGTGAAATGAGTCAGAAAGAGAAAGATAAGTATCACATTCTAATGCACATATACGGAATCTCGAAAAATGGTACTGAAGAATTTACTTACAGGGCAGCAATGGAGAAACAGACATAGAGAATAGACTTACAGACATGGGGAGAGGGGAGATGTATGGAAAGAGTAACGTGGAAACTTACATTACCATATTTAAATAGATAGCCAACAGGAATTCACTGTATGGCTCAGGAAACTTGCAAGCCACGCAGCAGAGCAGTTCTCCTGGGTTTCCTTACCCTGCTGCTCTCCACCCAGGTGCCCTTTCCCAATAAAATCTCTTGCTTTGTCAGCACATGTATCTCCTCGGACAATTCATTTCCGAGTGTTAGACAAAGAGCACAGTTTTGGGCCCTGGAAGGGGTCCTCCTTACTACAACAAATGGCAACTCTGGTGGGATTCTTCTTCACTNTATCTCCTCGGACAATTCATTTCCGAGTGTTAGACAAAGAGCACAGTTTTGGGCCCTGGAAGGGGTCCTCCTTACTACAACAAATGGCAACTCTGGTGGGATTCTTCTTCACTGAGATTGACATCCTGACCACTCGGGGTACTCAGAGGCCAGCTTGCCTGCCAATGGACTAGACCCAGTGGCCATAACTGGGACCCTTTTGTCCCTGGTCTCCTCCTGACATGGCCAACTGGCCAGAGTGCCCTGACCAATAAGGAACAAGAGACTTTATTGACCTCTCTCCCCTTCCCTCTCTTTCCTCTCCTTAACCCTTCCTATCCTTCCTTGTTTTTCTAGTCCCCTGGTCCTGGATGCAGGAATCTGGTCGAAGGGCCCTCAGCCTGAGCTGAGGATTGGAAACTGATCACCTCCTCTTGGCAGAGAACTCGAATTCTGGTTCTGGTCTGGTCTGATTTCTAGTAGGGCTTAGTTCCAGTCCTCCCTTCTCTGGAGGCCCAGGAAAAAGAGATGTGTATNTACCAAGAAAAATTGTGTATTTGTGATTGCTCTCTTTTTCTTGACTGGCTATGCCTGAGTTTCTTCTGTTATATTTTGGTATATATGGGTGAGTGTGTGTGTGTGTGTGTGTGTGTGTGTGTGTGTGTATACACAAAAAAATCATATATATTTTGTTTTCTGTTTTGAAAGGTTGGTCTAAAAATAAATAAGCATGGAAGGTCCATCTAGAAGAAGGCCACCTCACCTCTGTCACATCTAAGGTTAAACAGGGAACACCTCCTCCACCGTCTTTCTGCTGACCCCTACCCAGGGCTCCCCTTGCATCCCTCACCTGGACCATCACGGCCAGATCAGAACAGTCTTGGATAGTAGCTCACCTTGGGTTACCAAATAGTTAGGAAAGGGGGAAAAATGCCATCCAAGGATCCTTTAGAAGTTTCATATTGGCTTTTTATCCTTAAAACAACTGTTAATTTCACAAACATTGTATAAATTTATTCCACTCCTTGGAGAAAAGTAAAGTTAAGGAGCCGCTGACATTTCCTCCAATCCAAATATTCCATTTCATGTCAGTGTGGGACTTTTATGATTTGATGAAGATGGGCCTGTTTTCTGTTTCAACTCAAATTCACTCATGTTCATTGAGCACCAGGGGCCGCGAGAGGGGCTGGGGGAGGGGGACACAGGCCTGAGTCAGGCACAGTGTTGGCCTCAGGGTGGGAGTAGGGGAGACAGACAGACCCAGNGTTTCAACTCAAATTCACTCATGTTCATTGAGCACCAGGGGCCGCGAGAGGGGCTGGGGGAGGGGGACACAGGCCTGAGTCAGGCACAGTGTTGGCCTCAGGGTGGGAGTAGGGGAGACAGACAGACCCAGACACCTGTCAGTACAGTCAGTTTAGGATGGAAGGGGGCATAGAAGAGGGAGGAATCCTTGGGTCTCGAAGATGAGGGTCCGTGAGCTGCCAGATCACGTCTGGCCAGCAGAGGCTGGTTTCCCCCTGGATAGTTCACAGCTCTGAGTCAGAAGGTTATTCTGGGAAACTCCAATCGAATCTCACACATCGTGCTCATTGAGCCTGGTTTTGTCCGTGGCGCGATGGAATAGGCCTAATTTCTCTCCTGCCCGACACAGCCCCATCAGATTGCTGACAACAGACGCACTGTGCTGCTCCCCTTGCACATCGAATGTCACCTGCCCCACCCCCAGGAACCCCCTCCTTGGGCCTTCCTGTCCAAACACACCCTCCCCCAGACAGGACCCGCAGGCAGACCCTGTCCTTGGCTTGGTGGCCAGGCAGGTGGCTACTGGGGTTCTCAGGCTGCCTGGCTGGATGTCATGGATTACCCCGCCCCCCTCACCCGGGAGCAGAAAGGCATTCAGAACCGAGTATTCTAGGAGGGCCAAAGGAAGAAGTGAATTAAATCTCAGGGGTTCTGACGGGAAAAGGAGTGATTAAGAATCGTAATTAATAATTTGACACAGACAACGAGCCTGACAGCATGGAGCCGCCTGGCACAATTGTTTCATGGGTTTTGCCTTATTATCAGCCTCATAACTTAAGCCTTCCTCTAGATGCACTAATTAGGTAATTAGCTCCCTAAAGAGCATGCCTCTTAAAACGCACTGCAGGCTGGATAAGAGGTGCCAGCAACAGGGAGGCTTTTAGAGCTCTGCTCTTCAAACCAGGTAAAGAGGGCAGGGCAACCAGGCTGTGGGCAGCAAATGCAGCTGTGGTCAAGAGAGTCGCAAGGCATCCACCGTCTTGGGAGTGTAGTGTAGGACTGTGTCAGGCCCAAGGTCTAAGTGTAAAAGACACAAAACTTGATTGCTCTCATCCTTGTGAGGCAATATTACTGTGCCCATGGATGATGATGGTTGTAATTATATTCAATTAATTCAGTAGAGCAGACCATATAGTAGAAAAGATCACCAAACTGAAATTAAGGGTCTATGGTTTTTCCCACCAATTACTTACGATGAATTTATAGTGACCAGACTTGGAACGATGGACTGGTTCCAAATTGGTCAAGGCTATGTATTGTTACCCTGCTTATTTAACTTCTATGCAGAGTACATCATGCAAAATGCTGGGCTGGAAGACTCACAAATTGGAATCAAGATTGTCAGGAGAAATATCAACAACCTCAGAGAGGCAGATGTGCTGTGCAAAGTCCCTTTAGACGTGTCCAACTCTTTGCAACCCTATGAACCATAGCCCACTAGGCTCCTCTGTTCATGGGATTCTCTAGGCAGGAATACTGGAGTGGGTTATGCAGAGGATATCACTCTAATGGCAGAAAGTGAAGAACTAAAGAGCCTTTTGATGAGGGTGAAAGAAGAGAGTGAAAAGGCTCGCTTAAAACTCAGCATTCATAGCATGAAGATCATGGCATCCAGTCTCATCACTTCATGGCAAATAGATGGAGAAAAAGTGGAAACAGTGGCAGATTTTATTTTCCTGGGCTCCAAAATCAGTGTAGACAGTGGCTGCAGCCACAACATCCAAAGACACATACTCCTTGGAAGAAAAGCTATGACAAACCTAGACAGTGTATTAAAAGGCCAAGCCATCACTTTGCCAACAAAGGTCCATCTAGTCAAGGCTATAGTTTTTCTAGTGGTCATGTATGGATGTGAGAGGGGGACCATAAAGAAGTCTGAGCGCCAAAGAATTGATGCTTTTGAACTGTGGTGTTGGAGAAGACTCTTGAGAGTCCCTTGGACTACAGGGAGATCCAACCAGTCTGTCCTAAAGGAGATCAATCTGAATATTCATTGGAAGGACTGACGTTGAAGCTGAAACTCCAATACTTTGGCCACCTGATGCAAAGAACTGACTCATTGGAAAAGACCCTGATGCTGGTAAAGATTGAAGGCAGAAGGAGAAGGGGACGACAGGGGATGAGATGGTTGGATGGCATCACTGACTCAATGGACATGAGTTTGAGCAAGCTCCTGGAGATAGTGAAGGAGAGGGAAGCCTGGCATGCTCTAGTCCATGGGGTCGCAAAGAGTCGGACATGACTTAGCGACTGAACAACAACAATAGTTAAGCCACTTCACCTCTCTGTGCCTCAGTCTCCCATTCCGGGAAATGGGGCCATCCCTACACCCTGCAGTGTGAGGCTGAGTGCAAACTCCAGGAGGTAGCGAAGGACAGAGAAGCCCAAGGTGCTGCCGCCCATGGGATCGCAGAGTTGGACACGACTTAGCGACTGAACAACAATTATTTGAAGGAAAGGTTTTGTTTTTATGAGAAGAGGAAGAAGAGGTAACATCTGTGTGGGCATAAAATCAACCTCCTTCGGTACATTTGAATGCCTTTGAGAGCAATGTATGACAGGGGCTGAACAGAAATCAGCTCAACCAGCCAGTTCTACGGCTACTCTCTAGGTAATTTGTTCTTCATGTCACTGGGCACCTGAGGAGTTTGCTGAGCTGAGCTCCTTCTTAACCTCCAGAGATGAACCTAGAGTCCATCCTCATTTGCAAACAACCTCCTGGAGGAATAGGAGGAATAGGGGAGGTGGCACAGGAGGGCTCCCAAGTTGGGGTAGATTGTGACTTGGTGCAGGAGGGCTCCCAAGTTGGGGTAACCTGTGACTGACTTGCTTCTCGTGGTCACTCAAACAGGCCAGTTACCGCAGGCGCTGCCCAGCCCCCTGGGTCCTGCCCAGTCCAGCCTAGCCTCTGGGCCTGCCTCTGGCCTCCACCCAAGCTGCGCTCCTCTCCAGAAGTATCTGCAGGTTCTTCTTTCCCTCCCGGCTGCCTGAAAGGTGTTGGCGACCTCCCAGAATCTTTTCAGGGAGTCCACTCTGCAAGCCCCTCCAGGCCTTGCTGTGTCAGCGTCTTTTCTCCCCTGATGCCCAGTTCTCCCCCTTCCCTCCCCCTCCCTTCCCTGTCTCTTATACACATCTTTCTTATCAGCCTCATAACTTAAGCCTTCCTCTAGATGCACTAATTAGGTAATTAGCTCCCTAAAGAGCATGCCTCTTAAAACGCACTGCAGGCTGGATAAGAGGTGCCAGCAACAGGGAGGCTTTTAGAGCTCTGCTCTTCAAACCAGGTAAAGAGGGCAGGGCAACCAGGCTGTGGGCAGCAAATGCAGCTGTGGTCAAGAGAGTCGCAAGGCATCCACCGTCTTGGGAGTGTAGTGTAGGACTGTGTCAGGCCCAAGGTCTAAGTGTAAAAGACACAAAACTTGATTGCTCTCATCCTTGTGAGGCAATATTACTGTGCCCATGGATGATGATGGTTGTAATTATATTCAATTAATTCAGTAGAGCAGACTATATAGTAGAAAAGATCACCAAACTGAAATTAAGGGTCTATGGTTTTTCCCACCAATTACTTATGATGAATTTATAGTGACCAGACTTGGAACGATGGACTGGATCCAAATTGGTCAAGGCTATGTATTGTTACCCTGCTTATTTAACTTCTATGCAGAGTACATCATGCAAAATGCTGGGCTGGAAGACTCACAAATTGGAATCAAGATTGTCAGGAGAAATATCAACAACCTCAGAGAGGCAGATGTGCTGTGCAAAGTCCCTTTAGACGTGTCCAACTCTTTGCAACCCTATGAACCATAGCCCACTAGGCTCCTCTGTTCATGGGATTCTCTAGGCAGGAATACTGGAGTGGGTTATGCAGAGGATATCACTCTAATGGCAGAAAGTGAAGAACTAAAGAGCCTTTTGATGAGGGTGAAAGAAGAGAGTGAAAAGGCTCGCTTAAAACTCAGCATTCATAGCATGAAGATCATGGCATCCAGTCTCATCACTTCATGGCAAATAGATGGAGAAAAAGTGGAAACAGTGGCAGATTTTATTTTCCTGGGCTCCAAAATCAGTGTAGACAGTGGCTGCAGCCACAACATCCAAAGACACATACTCCTTGGAAGAAAAGCTATGACAAACCTAGACAGTGTATTAAAAGGCCAAGCCATCACTTTGCCAACAAAGGTCCATCTAGTCAAGGCTATAGTTTTTCTAGTGGTCATGTATGGATGTGAGAGGGGGACCATAAAGAAGTCTGAGCGCCAAAGAATTGATGCTTTTGAACTGTGGTGTTGGAGAAGACTCTTGAGAGTCCCTTGGACTGCAAGGAGATCCAACCAGTCTGTCCTAAAGGAGATCAATCTGAATATTCATTGGAAGGACTGACGTTGAAGCTGAAACTCCAATACTTTGGCCACCTGATGCAAAGAACTGACTCATTGGAAAAGACCCTGATGCTGGTAAAGATTGAAGGCAGAAGGAGAAGGGGACGACAGGGGATGAGATGGTTGGATGGCATCACTGACTCAATGGACATGAGTTTGAGCAAGCTCCTGGAGATAGTGAAGGAGAGGGAAGCCTGGCATGCTCTAGTCCATGGGGTCGCAAAGAGTTGGACATGACTTAGCGACTGAACAACAACAATAGTTAAGCCACTTCACCTCTCTGTGCCTCAGTCTCCCATTCCGGGAAATGGGGCCATCCCTACACCCCGCAGTGTGAGGCTGAGTGCAAACTCCAGGAGGTAGCGAAGGACAGAGAAGCCCAAG
>SJYW01002302.1:376142-390580 GCA_006410735.1 Raphicerus campestris | reverse complement strand
TCTTCCCAGCCCTCCTCTCCTCCCCTCCACCTTCCCCCTCTTTGCTCCCCTCCTCCTTGGCTGTCCTCCCAATCTCCCTTCCTCCCTCTCCTGACCCTTTCCACTTTTCTCTCCAAAACTCCCTCCTCACATTCTCCACCTCTCCTCCCTCCCTCTCTCCTATCCCTTTGGTAAACTTTGCATCCTGGCATTTAAATCTCCACTCATTTCCTGGTTCAGCTGAGGCTCCGATTCCAATTATATCACCTTCATCCTCGCAAACAGACAATTCCGGGCAGTCTGACTGCTTGCCGAGCCCACTTATATAACCATCCCCCCTCCTCCCTGCCCCTCCCTGGGACCCTGCAACCTGTGCAGTCTGCAGGTGGGTGACCAGAGAGGTCCTGTCCCCCTGACCCCTGTCCCCAGATCCCACTCTTAGGGCCACAAGGGTTTGTTCCAAGCTGGTGGGTCTCTGGGTCAAGCCAAATACCCATCTCCACAGCTTGCCTGGGGGAAGTTTTTGTGGCCACTTTATTGAGGTATAACTGACACACAATAAACTGTGTATGTCTTATAGTTTGATAGGTTTTGCCGGGGAAACATCCCCACAATCAGGATAGTGAACAAAGCCTTTAGCTCCCAGGAACTTTGGCCCCCTTGGCAACCCTCCCTCCGGCTCTCCTGGGGCTCCCCACCACCAGCCTGGGGACTAGTTCTCAATCTATGCCTCCTTCTAGGCGGTTTCAGCTTCTTGCTTGGACCGCTTTCTTGTCATCCTGCTCCCATAACCCCTTGCTCGGGATAACAGGGTTTCCGCCCCTCGTTTCTTATTACACCTGCAGGCCTGCCTTGCCCACCGTGCGTGGGATGCTTCAGTTTAAGTACTGCCCTCTTCCTTTTGTTGCCACTTTCAGAGATGCAAGTTTCCCTAGGAGGAGGCGCACATTAAGTCTGTACCACCTGGGCACAGAAGAGTTTGTCAAATACTTTCTGAAGGTGAGATGCTGGGCAGAGGAGAGGATTCTGTTGCAGGTCAGCAAAGGCTAGGAGAGGGGAGCCCAGCCAGAGTCCTTTAGCCCCTGATGCGATGGGGGCTGTGGGATGGGGTTTGCCACCAAAGCCGGGATGGGGGGAGGAGCAAGCAGCTTCCTGCCCCCAGGGCCTGGCTCTGTGCCCACCTGGCACACAGGCAGGAGCCCTGCCATTCAGTGAACCATTTCTCAATTTCCCAAAGCCTGGTTCAGGTCACAGGATCAGGGTTTTGATTAGTATTATTTGGTCCTAAAACATGACCCTACAAAGAATCTTCCGCTTGAGTTCTTAATTCAGGGGACTTTCTAAATTAGCATTAGAGCTGCATAAGAAGACTCCCAATGGCAGGTGTGCTGGGGGCCAGCCTGTACCCGCCTGTAAGCGCATGAGCCTGTGCTTAGGTTTCAGGAATTTTGTAACTAGTTGTTCAACATAGCCATCCTTGAANGACTTTCTAAATTAGCATTAGAGCTGCATAAGAAGACTCCCAATGGCAGGTGTGCTGGGGGCCAGCCTGTACCCGCCTGTGAGCGCATGAGCCTGTGGTTAGGTTTCAGGAATTTTGTAACTAGTTGTTCAACATAGCCATCCTTGAAATCGGCTGTGGTACAGGTAGGCACACCATGGAAATCAGCACAATCTGCACACAAGCACCACCCCCACCCCCCACCTCCCCCTGCAGTTCAGTTCAGTTCAGCCGCTCAGTCGTGTCCAACTCTTTGTGACCCCATAGACTGCAGCACTCCAGGCTTCCCTGTCCATCACCAACTCCTGGAGCCTACTCAAACTCACGTCCATCGTGTCGGTGATGCCATCCAACCATCTCATCCTCTGTCGCCCTTCTCCTTCCGCCTTCAGTCTTTCCCAGCATCAGGGTCTTTTCCAATGAGTTGGTTCTTCACATCAGGTGGCCGAAGTATTAGAGTTTCAGCTTTAGCATCAGTCCTTCCAATGAATATTCAGGACTGATCTCCTTTAGGATGGACTGGCTGGATCTCCTTGCAGTCCAAGGGACTCTCAAGAGTCTTCTCCAACACCACAGTTCAAAAGCATCAGTTCTTTGGCACTCAGCTTTCTTTATAGTCCAACTCTCACATCCATGCATGACTACTGGAAGAACCATAGCTTTGACTAGACAGACCTTTGTTGGTAAAGTAATGTCTCTGCTTTTTAATATGCTGTCTAGGTTTGTCATAGCTTTTCTTCCAAGGGTTAGGGTCAGGGAACCACAATACCTCCTTTATTCAGGAAAGCCGATTGTTAAAGCTTCCCAGCTTACCACTCGCAGCGCTGGAAGAAACCTTGGCTCTCCAGGTACAATACCTCCCTAGCCGCACGCCATGCTCTGTAGCAATACCTCCTCAGGGGGCATTTGGAAAGTGTGTGCGGAAAGCTTGTTTGGGGTTGTACCCCTGGGGGGCACCATGGTATTAAGGGGGCCAGGGCCATGGACCCCATGTGTCCTACAAGACGTAGCTCAATCCCACATGCCCTAAAATTGTATCAAGATGCCATAGTGTCTCTGTAGAAAGCAGTATTCCTGCCTGGGAAATCCAAGAGGAGCCAGGCAGGCTACAGTCCATGAGGCCACAAAGGATAGGGCATGACTGAGCGTGACTGAGCGAGTACACGGCANTTACACCTGCAGGCCTGCCTTGCCCACCGTGCGTGGGATGCTTCAGTTTAAGTACTGCCCTCTTCCTTTTGTTGCCACTTTCAGAGATGCAAGTTTCCCTAGGAGGAGGCGCACATTAAGTCTGTACCACCTGGGCACAGAAGAGTTTGTCAAATACTTTCTGAAGGTGAGATGCTGGGCAGAGGAGAGGATTGTGTTGCAGGTCAGCAAAGGCTAGGAGAGGGGAGCCCAGCCAGAGTCCTTTAGCCCCTGATGCGATGGGGGCTGTGGGATGGGGTTTGCCACCAAAGCCGGGATGGGGGGAGGGACAAGCAGCTTCCTGCCCCCAGGGCCTGGCTCTGTGCCCACCTGGCACACAGGCAGGAGCCCTGCCATTCAGTGAACCATTTCTCAATTTCCCAAAGCCTGGTTCAGGTCACAGGATCAGGGTTTTGATTAGTATTATTTGGTCCTAAAACATGACCCTACAAAGAATCTTCCGCTTGAGTTCTTAATTCAGGGGACTTTCTAAATTAGCATTAGAGCTGCATAAGAAGACTCCCAATGGCAGGTGTGCTGGGGGCCAGCCTGTACCCGCCTGTGAGCGCATGAGCCTGTGGTTAGGTTTCAGGAATTTTGTAACTAGTTGTTCAACATAGCCATCCTTGAAATCGGCTGTGGTACAGGTAGGCACACCATGGAAATCAGCACAATCTGCACACAAGCACCACCCCCACCCCCCACCTCCCCCTGCAGTTCAGTTCAGTTCAGCCGCTCAGTCGTGTCCAACTCTTTGTGACCCCATAGACTGCAGCACTCCAGGCTTCCCTGTCCATCACCAACTCCTGGAGCCTACTCAAACTCACGTCCATCGTGTCGGTGATGCCATCCAACCATCTCATCCTCTGTCGCCCTTCTCCTTCCGCCTTCGGTCTTTCCCAGCATCAGGGTCTTTTCAAATGAGTTGGTTCTTCACATCAGGTGGCCGAAGTATTAGAGTTTCAGCTTTAGCATCAGTCCTTCCAATGAATATTCAGGACTGATCTCCTTTAGGATGGACTGGCTGGATCTCCTTGCAGTCCAAGGGACTCTCAAGAGTCTTCTCCAACACCACAGTTCAAAAGCATCAGTTCTTTGGCACTCAGCTTTCTTTATAGTCCAACTCTCACATCCATGCATGACTACTGGAAGAACCATAGCTTTGACTAGACAGACCTTTGTTGGTAAAGTAATGTCTCTGCTTTTTAATATGCTGTCTAGGTTTGTCATAGCTTTTCTTCCAAGGGTTAGGGTCAGGGAACCACAATACCTCCTTTATTCAGGAGAGCCGATTGTTAAAGCTTCCCAGCTTACCACTCGCAGCGCTGGAAGAAACCTTGGCTCTCCAGGTACAATACCTCCCCAGCCGCACGCCATGCTCTGTAGCAATACCTCCTCAGGGGGCATTTGGAAAGTGTGTGCGGAAAGCTTGTTTGGGGTTGTACCCCTGGGGGGCACCATGGTATTAAGGGGGCCAGGGCCATGGACCCCATGTGTCCTACAAGACGTAGCTCAATCCCACATGCCCTAAAATTGTATCAAGATGCCATAGTGTCTCTGTAGAAAGCAGTATTCCTGCCTGGGAAATCCAAGAGGAGCCAGGCAGGCTACAGTCCATGAGGCCACAAAGGATAGGGCATGACTGAGCGTGACTGAGCGAGTACACGGCAGCTGCAGAGAGGCACTCAGACTCCTTGCCAGGTCCTGGCTTTGTAAAGGGGGCTCCATCGGATTGTGTCAGGAGCCGAAGGTGCGTGGTCCTCAGCTCTGCCCTCCCGTAGGCCTGCAGTCATTGACTCTGTGAAGATCTGCAGTGGGCCTGGGAACCAAAGTTGCCCACACACTAAATCCCATTCCAGACTCTGTCCGCATCGGCAGAAGTGGGGGCCAGAAGGAAGGACTTGTCTTCTGAGGAAAAGCCGGAAGTGGACCTTTGGGAGCATGTTCAACGCCATAACGCCCCGTGGGAGCAGGCCACCTGGTTGGAACACAGAGACTTTCATTAATGTGTTGCCAGGCTGGCAGGCGCTATGNTGCGTGGTCCTCAGCTCTGCCCTCCTGTAGGCCTGCAGTCATTGACTCTGTGAAGGTCTGCAGTGGGCCTGGGAACCAAAGTTGCCCACACACTAAATCCCATTCTAGACTCTGCCCGCATCGGCAGAAGTGGGGGCCAGAAGGAAGGACTTGTCTTCTGAGGAAAAGCCGGAAGTGGACCTTTGGGAGCACGTTCAACACCATAATGCCCCGTGGGAGCAGGCCACCTGGTTGGAACACAGAGACTTTCATTAATGTGTTGCCAGGCTGGCAGGCGCTATAGGAGGTGGTGTTAACAGAAATCAAGGCTGAATTATCCCAAGACAGCTGGGTGTGGCCTCCGCTCATATAAGCTCCACACCCCACCACCCTGAACTTCAGGGCTTGCCTGCCCCGGGGCCCAGGAGCCCTGCGGTATGGCCTGGCAGTACACGGCGTGCCCACACCCTGCTGGATCACTGCCTTCACTTCCACCTGGGAAGAGGCCCCCCTAGGGAAACCTGAAGCTTGTCTCCTGGGGAAGGTGGCGTGTGCGGGCACTTAGGTCCCCACCTTACTTCCCCTTCTGGCATCCTTCTGGCAAATAAATAAGAAGGGGAGAGGATCTTCTGTTACAGCAATTACCAGGGACCTTTAATATGGCATGCACTGACTGGATTTTATACATACCATGTGATTTGCCAATCAAAAGTATACAATTCAGTTTTAGTATATTCACAGAATTGTATAACCATCACCGCAGTCATTTTTAGTATATATTCGTCACCTTAAAAAGAAACCTCATACCTATCAGCAGTCATTCCCCTAGTTAAGAGGAAAGGATCAATGTTTTCTGAATTCCCTGACAGCCCCTAGTAACCACAAATATAATTTCTGTCTCTACTGATTTGCCAGTTCTGTTTATTTCACAGAAATGGAAGCGTACCACATGTGGTCCAGTTCTGACTGGCTTCTTTGACTCAGCGCGGTGTTCTCAGGGCACATCCACTCTAGCTTGTCCCAGTGATTCGCTCCTTTGTGCTGCCAAATAATATTCCCCTTTGTGGATCTACCACATTTTGTTATTTGGTCACCAGTTGACGGCCACTTAAGTTGTTTCCACTTTGGGGCTCCTATGAACATTCGTGTACAGATTTTCTGTGGACAAATGTTTTCATTTTTCTTGTGGATATACGTAGGAGTGGAATCACTTGGTCAGATGGTAACTTTACATATATTTTTATCAATGTGCCCAGCTTGCCAAGGCAGCTATTATCATCCTTGTTTTATGGGTAAAGGAGCCAGGACTCGGAAAGGTAAAGAAATTGCTCAAGACCCCAGAGCAAGGGAGTCATGTGGCTGGCTTCAACCCAGGCTCGTGGCGCTGTGTGCTGCGGGGTTAGAACCCCTGCAGCCTGCCAGCTGTCTCTTCTCTCAGTCACTAGACCTTGATCCTTTCCTCTTTCCCAGAGGCCTTGGTTGCTGAGGGTGCCTTTGTTGTTTCTCTATGACTCTTTCCCTTCCTGGAGGGGCCAGCCTGGACCCCTCACTTCTATTTCTGGGAAGGTGCTTTTGTTTTTAACTATTTATTTTTGGCTGTGCTGGGTCTTCGTTGTGCTTCCCGGGCTTCTCATTGCGGGGGCTTCTCTTGTTGCGGAGGACAGGATCTGGGTGCACGGGCTTCGGTGAGCAGCAGCTGGGCTCAGCATTTCTGGCTCCCGGGTTCTAGAGCACAGGCCTAGTGGCTCTGCGGCATGTGGGATCTTCCTGGACCAGGGATAGAACCCATGTCCCCGTCGTTGGCAGGCAGATTCTTAACTACTGGACGACCAGGCAAGTTCAGAATGTGCTTTTCTGAGTTTTGGAAGTTTTGGTCTGGTCTGTGACCCACTAGGACGCGGGCATTTTCTTCTCCTGTGTATACATATAGGAGATATGTCTGATACTTGCCTTTCCTGCCACTCTACTTTATAAATTTAATGAGTTGAATTGGTTTGTAATAGAAATCCATGCAATGGTGCTGTGAATTATGCCTGCCTTTTGAAGAGCTACCATCCCTTCTACACATGTCCCGTTTTGTGTTTTGCACTGGTCTAGTGAGGAAGGCTGGCCATGTGGGATGTAAAGGCTGGACCACATATGGTACGCTTCTATTTCTGGGCCCTGCCAGCCTTCATCGTCCACTGAGAGACATCACACTCCTTGTATGCAAACCTCTGTCTGCTGAGGTCATCCTATTCTATTTTCCTGGTTTTGATAACCATTCTCTGTTGTGTCAGAGTAGTTACCACGGATGATAACTCTTTCTATCAAGCTCTGTCTACTTTTTCCAAGAAGACTGGGTTAGCTGGCCTTTCCAGCCAGTATTCATTGAGTATCTATTAATACTAGGCTGGAGTGTGTTGTTCTTTTACCGTTCACACGTCTTTTTGATGATGGGGTGATAATAACCAAGGAAACATTTTCTTCTTGTCATCTTTGGCTATCCTATGGTTTGATGGTAAATTTTAGGATTGTTCTTCATTGCTTCAACATCAGAAGTTGTCAGTATCAGAAGTTTTATTTTTTGTAAGTTGTTTTTTAAAGGCTGTCTTGTTAAGCTCACCTCTTGATTTTTTTTTTTTTTTCAAAACAAGCTACTTGTTTGCAAGTTTCGTATTTCAGGAGGATCTCCTGGTATTAGACATGCATCCCCAGACAATCAGCTGGTGGTTACCTGGGGCTTCCATGGCCAGGGGAGTCAGTCACACAGAGGGAGGGAACCAGCTGCTCTCAGATGGCTTGGTGTGGTGGGTAATGTGTCCCACATTTGCAGGGTCATCTAGGGCTCAGTTCCTTTAAGAATGAGCAAGGGGCCAGACAGTCAGGCTTCAAATATATACTGAGCACTCATCTACAAAGTGCCTCATTTGGATGGTACTGCTCACAGGGTCTGACTTGGAACAAGTTGCTTCACCTCACTCTGCCTTAATTTCCTCATCTGTAAAATGGGCATAATAGTAGCATCCACTCAACAGGGTTGTTATGAGTGTTAAATGAATCATTATGTATAAACTGCTTAAAACAGTGCCTGGCACAGAGTAAGTGCCTGGTAACAGTTAGCTACTTGGAAAACCAAAGCTTAAACTGTCCTGTCCAATATAGTTGTCTCTACCACAGGTGGCTCTGGAGCACTTGAAATGTAGTCCAAGTGGAGATGAGCTTGAAGGGTACGATTTAGTGTGAAAAGAGGAATGTAAACTAGATCCTAATCCTTAAAATATTGACCAGATGTTGAAATAATAATATTTTGGATATGTTGGTATCTAAATATGTCCTTAAAGTGACCTTGTTTATTTTTGCTGTTTAAATGTGGCTACTAGAAAATTGTAAATTACACATGTGGCCTGTATCTGTGGCTCAGAGGACAGCGCTGGTCCGGATCAATAAACAGTAGCCAACAGTGACTATCCATGTCTAGAGCCTTCAGTCTAGGAATGCCCAGTGTCAATCCTGTGCTGCCAGCCAGCTCTGAGAATGCCTGCTGTAGGAGGCCTGAGGAGTGGGGAGGGGGCTCGGATGAGGAGAGAGGCCAGGGACTGGGCGGGCCTGCAGGCGGCCTCCTATCCCATGCAGCAGCAAGGAGGCCAAGAGCAAAGGAGCTTCCAGGACGCGCTGCACCAAGGTGTGGCAACAGATCAGAGCGCTCTGAGATGGTGCACACGGAGGCCAGAACACCCTGCGCCCTGCCAGTCACCATCCCGGGCCAGGGAGGGCGGCCCTATCCCCCACCCCCACTGCCCCAACCGCGGGGGCCCTCATCCTGGTCAGGTTCCCAGACTTGCTCATCTGCGTCCCCCTTCCAGGGCTCCTGCTTGATTTGCGACCTTGTTTTTCCAAAGGCAGGGCTGCCTCCCCCTCCCTCGGTCCCCAGGGGGTTGCTTCAGCCTCCATTACCAAACTCTGTGACAAGAAATGCGGCCCCCTTATTAAAATAATGTAATGTCTAACTAAAATAGAAACCCCAGATAACAGTTTTTGATGTTTTAATGACTGGGCTCATTAGACAGACTTCCCACTTAAAGTGTCTGTCTAGCAATTAAGGCTAAAAAAAATCATAAATGATGGCCACACCTTCTGTGGCTTAATGGTTACTCTGAAGGCTGGTCTTATTATCTCGGTGATACAGTCTGTGATAAAAAAGAATTTAAGATACTCTCCCAAGATTTATTTCCCCATTAGCAAGCTGGAGGAGGAAGGTTAAGAGTACTCTTAAGGTCAGAGCTGGAAAGGGAGCGGGTGAATAATAAGATGCCTTGAATTTCCCTCCCCAGAACCGGCCTCCCCCTCACCCCGTGGGGAGGTCCTCAGCACAGAGGGGTTTAACTTCTGCCTGTCACAGGCAGGCTGTGAATTGTTACTCTGAGTGACCCCAAGCAGTTTATTTAGTTAATTGTCAAAAGCATGTAGGCTGAACTGTAGAATCACCTACTTCCATGTAAATGATTTTCAATCCTAATCTGCTGACGACAGAGGAAAAGTAGAAAAGGGAACACTTGATGAGAAAAACCTGGGAGAATGCGTCCAACTCCCCCACACCCAATGTCCCGGATGTGGGGGCGGGGTGGGGCGGGGGTCCCGCGTGTTGCTGTTGGTGGGAGAAGGAAAGCACCACCGAAAAGTCTGCTGTTGCTGAAAAAATGGGGATATGGGTGCCCCCTCCCGGGAGTGCCTGGGGGCTCAGGCTTCGGAGGAACAAGAGAAGGGCTGAAGTAGACAGCTTAAAGGAGACACAAGTAATTTAAAGTGAACTGCATTGGAAGTCAGTACGAAAAATCTACAAACAGTAAATGCTGAAGAGGGAACCCTCTTCCATTGTTGGTGGGAATGCAAATTGATACAGCCACTATGGAGCGCAGTATGTAGAGTCCTTAAAAAACCAGGAATAAAACCACCATATGACCCAGCAATCCCACTACTAGGTGTATACCCTGAGGAAATCAAAGTTGAAAAAGACACATGTAACCCAATGTTTACTGCAGCTCTATTTACTATAGCTAGGACATGGAAGCAACCTAGATGTCCACTGACAGATGAATGGATAAAGAAGCTGTGGTACATACAGTCAATGGAATATTACTGAGCTATTGAAAAGAACACTTTTGAATCAGTCCTAATGAGGTAGATGAAGCTAGAGTCTATTATACAAAATGACAGAGAGAGAAAAGCAAGTATCGTATACTAATGCATGTATACAGAAGCTAGAAAAATGGTACTGATGAGCCTATTTGCGGAGCAGCACTGGAGACACAAACATTGAGAACAGACTTATGGGCACGGCTGGGTAGGGGAAAGGAGGAATGGGTGGGAGGTATGGAGACAGTAACAGGGAAACGTACATTACCCTATGTAAAAGACAGCCAATGGGAATTTGCTGTATGACTCAGGGAACCCGATTGTTACCTGGGCTCAGTAACAACCTAGAGGGGAAGGATGGGGAGGGAGGTGGGAGGGATGTTCAAGTGTGAGGGGACAAGGGTAAACCTATGGCTGATTCATGTCACTGTAGAAACTAATGCAATACTTTAAAGCAATTATCCTTCAATTAAAAATAAATATATGTTTTTAAAAGTCTGTATGGGAGTGGAGACCTTTAGCCTTGTATTAGGCTTGTTTTAGGTGATGAATGATATTTGCAGACAGAGGCTACTAGCAGAGCCGTTGTACCTGAGCAGGTGGCTCAGGAAAGGCTGCCGGCCACCTGAGATCGGATGGCAGAGATAACCACCTGACTCCTGCCCCAGCCCCAGCCAGTGGGAAGGGTTGATGGGGCTGCACTCTGTCAGTTCATTTTTAGGAATCACATGGTCACCAGACTTTCCCAGTCCCTCAGTTGAATTTTTCACCTTGCCCCCGCTCCTGCCCCCCACCCTCCATAGAACAAGTAGGCTTGGGGGTTTTCGAAGGTATGTATTCGGGGAGGAGGGGTTTCTGGGCAGTTACAAAGTTTAAGCTAAAGCCAGCGTGAGAGTGGAGTCCACTTAAATGCTCTAAAAATGGGACCTCCTTGGACTGGTGTCACTCTGAATGGGGAGAGCCCAGAGGGCCAGTGGTCAGACATGGGAGGGGTGTTCTTTCAAAACAGTTGACCATTGTTTTTGAGGCATCTGTCCTGGGTCAGGCATCGTGCTAGGATAAATTGTATGAAATACAAGACAGCATTCTTCACATTTATTTTTCTTTGGAGACTGCTCAGTGCCCCTTCCCCAAACCACTTACCAGAGTGGTGTTTTCATTTACTACTAGGACCTGCCTGGTCATTAATAAAGCATTTTAGAGGNTGCTGTTGGTGGGAGAAGGAAAGCACCACCGAAAAGTCTGCTGTTGCTGAAAAAATGGGGATATGGGTGGCCCCTCCCGGGAGTGCCTGGGGGCTCAGGCTTCGGAGGAACAAGAGAAGGGCTGAAGTAGACAGCTTAAAGGAGACACAAGTAATTTAAAGTGAACTGCATTGGAAGTCAGTACGAAAAATCTACAAACAGTAAATGCTGAAGAGGGAACCCTCTTCCATTGTTGGTGGGAATGCAAATTGATACAGCCACTATGGAGCGCAGTATGTAGAGTCCTTAAAAAACCAGGAATAAAACCACCATATGACCCAGCAAGCCCACTACTAGGTGTATACCCTGAGGAAATCAAAGTTGAAAAAGACGCATGTAACCCAATGTTTACTGCAGCTCTATTTACTATAGCTAGGACATGGAAGCAACCTAGATGTCCACTGACAGATGAATGGATAAAGAAGCTGTGGTACATACAGTCAATGGAATATTACTGAGCTATTGAAAAGAACACTTTTGAATCAGTCCTAATGAGGTAGATGAAGCTAGAGTCTATTATACAAAATGACAGAGAGAGAAAAGCAAGTATCGTATACTAATGCATGTATACAGAAGCTAGAAAAATGGTACTGATGAGCCTATTTGCGGAGCAGTACTGGAGACACAAACATTGAGAACAGACTTATGGACACGGCTGGGTAGGGGGAAGGAGGAATGGGTGGGAGGTATGGAGACAGTAACAGGGAAACGTACATTACCCTATGTAAAAGACAGCCAACGGGAATTTGCTGTATGACTCAGGGAACCCGATTGTTACCTGGGCTCAGTAACAACCTAGAGGGGAAGGATGGGGAGGGAGGTGGGAGGGATGTTCAAGTGGGAGGGGACAAGGGTAAACCTATGGCTGATTCATGTCGCTGTAGAAACTAATGCAATACTTTAAAGCAATTATCCTTCAATTAAAAATAAATATATGTTTTTAAAAGTCTGTATGGGAGTGGAGACCTTTAGCCTTGTATTAGGCTTGTTTTAGGTGATGAATGATATTTGCAGACAGAGGCTACTAGCAGAGCCGTTGTACCTGAGCAGGTGGCTCAGGAAAGGCTGCCGGCCACCTGAGATCGGATGGCAGAGATAACCACCTGACTCCTGCCCCAGCCCCAGCCAGTGGGAAGGGTTGATGGGGCTGCACTCTGTCAGTTCATTTTTAGGAATCACATGGTCACCAGACTTTCCCAGTCCCTCAGTTGAATTTTTCACCTTGCCCCCGCTCCTGCCCCCCACCCTCCATAGAACAAGTAGGCTTGGGGGTTTTCGAAGGTATGTATTCGGGGAGGAGGGGGTTCTGGGCAGTTACAAAGTTTAAGCTAAAGCCAGCGTGAGAGTGGAGTCCACTTAAATGCTCTAAAAATGGGACCTCCTTGGACTGGTGTCACTCTGAATGGGGAGAGCCCAGAGGGCCAGTGGTCAGACATGGGAGGGGTGTTCTTTCAAAACAGTTGACCATTGTTTTTGAGGCATCTGTCCTGGGTCAGGCATCGTGCTAGGATAAATTGTATGAAATACAAGACAGCATTCTTCACATTTATTTTTCTTTGGAGACTGCTCAGTGCCCCTTCCCCAAACCACTTACCAGAGTGGTGTTTTCATTTACTACTAGGACTTGCCTGGTCATTAATAAAGCATTTTAGAGGCACTCCTTCTAAATAACTGAGAGGCATGCAGTTATTTCTGGCAGCAGTCCTATAGGAAGGATAGCTGTTAATCCCATTTTATTGATGAGGCAGAGTATAATAGAACTTTTTAGATGCAAATGAGAAAAAACCCAACTCAAACTGGCTGAAGTGAAACAGGATATGTATTGGCAATGACCTCTGGGCAGGGTCAGATTCAAATAGCCCTGCACCCAGGTCCAGCCACCCACCTCTGGACACGGGGTTCTTTGTCTCTTAGCTCTGCTCCCCAGCTGGACTGGCTACTTTCTCAGGTCTGCAAGGAGGCAAGATGGCAGCAGTAGGATTAGCCCCACAGCCTCTCTAGCTCAAGCCCAGTAGAAAAGAAGAAGACACTTCTTGCTGGTTGTTACAGTTGAAGCCTTAGGATTCACTCTGAACAAGCCCTACTAGCTGTCTTAATGTCCATCACTGAGTAGGCAACACTGATTCACAAGCTTCATGATCACACTGAGATTTAGCCTTTCCACTTCAGGAGGAAGCCTCTCGCCAGCTGTCCCATCTCAACAAATGTAGTACCCTGGTCACCCAAACAGCCTATTGGACAGGGAGATGGCAAAGAGGCATGGCAAGGGGCTCTCCAATATTGTCACATCCTGATAATTATTTTAGAGAAAAAAAATAAGGATAAAGTCATGCCAGAGCCCAGGAAGCAATCCGTGGGCTCCCTGATGTCATCAGGAGCCCCGTTTCCTTTCTGTCTAAGTGCCCTGCCCAGGAAGTGCATTTGCCACCAGAGAACTTGGCATTTCAGAGCTCTCATAAAAAGTCGCAACTCCGCTTGTGACCTGTCTTTAAGAGATCAGGTCTGCAGTTCCGTTTCCTCTTTCTCCTTTGTTTGCTCTCCTACGCTCTCTTAAATCAAAACGCCTCCCCGTTGTTTATTTTCCAATCAGATGTTCACAAAGGGCACTTTCTCCTTCTGCTCTTTCCTACAGAAAGAGTGCAAGCACATTTGTTGCTGTTGTTCCGTCGCTCAGTCATATCCATGTCTTTGCGACCCCATGGACTGCAGCACGCCAGGCTTCTCTGTCCATCACCATCTCCAGAACTTGTTCGAACTCATGTCCGTTGATTCGGTGATGCCATCCAGCCATCTCATCCTCTGTTGTCCCCTTCTCCTCCTGCCTTTAGTCTTTCCCAGCATCAGAGTCTTTCCCAGTGAGTCGGCTTAGGAACTTCTATAAAGGGATAGGAGAACATTCATGGAACCAGGGACCCGAGTCCCCAGTAAAGGCAGAGCTGCAGGTGCTATTGGACAGTGACAGAAGTTTCCAGAAGAGAGGGCAGCTTTAAGGAGACATTGGGCGAGTGCATTGACTGCAGCCCACCCACCTGATTGAAATGTGGCTTCTGTGGTTGCTGGGTTCTGCATAAGGGGTTTCCAGCCGTTTGTAAGCTCATAGGGCTTTTCCCTGTCTTGTAGAAGCCAGCCATCTGCTCCACAGCTGTGGGCTGCAGGAGGACACCTCAGCAAGAAGCAGTCATTCATTCATTCATCCCTTCGCCTACTAATCAGTGACTGAGATTGACCCTACCCAACCCCACTCGTTGACCCTACCCCAGAACATTCCTCCCGGCTCACTCTGCCATCTCTTGCTTTGACTACCAGACCTCTGGTCAGAATGAGAACGTAGGCTCTAAATTACTTTGTTTTCAGAAACCTCTGCTCCACCTCTAGAGGACATGGCAATACCGCTGCTT
>SJYW01002302.1:289980-373927 GCA_006410735.1 Raphicerus campestris | reverse complement strand
TTTTTTTTTTTTTTTCTGTAGAGAGGCTTAAAATGGCAAAACATGATGGCTGGCTCTTGAATAGGGATTCCACACTGACAGCCAACAGATGTGTTTTGTTTGGTCTGCTCACACATTTAAACATATTAAAAACGTTTGAGACAACATTTAAAAATTGGGAAATTCAACCTAAAAATCTGGATGTTTGTATTTCCCATAAAAAAATTGGAAACTGTGGTGATATGAGGTCTGTGTTCCCTCCCTCAAGGCAAACATGCAGCGGCTGCTGAGTAGCAGCTACCTCCTTTAAAAGGGAGCCTGTTCTCCAGTTTGCCACAGTCCCCAGCATTCCCTGTGGTGCCACCAAGCTGAACACCATGCTTAGTACACCCAGCCCCTTCTCTAATTTGTATCTCTTTCCTGTGCCCTGTTGGTATTTGAGTTTGTGACCCGTGGACTGATCAGAGCTATTACAGAAATTGTGGGAAGCCAAGCCAGCTGCCCTAGGGCCTCTGATTTCCTAAAGACAATGCTTGCTGGGGACTTCTCTGATGGCTCAGTGGCTAAGACTCTGTGTTCCAGTACAGTGGGCCTGGGTTCAATCCCTGGTCAGGGAACTAGATCCCACGTGCCACAACTAAGACCTGGCATGGTCACATAAATAAATAAACAAATACATATTAAAAAAAAAATCCATGGTGGCGCCAGGAAAAAAAAAAAAGAAAAGAGCTTGCAGGTTTTGAATTGCAAGATATCTTTGAGACTCCTTGGGCTTACATGTTTTTAAATAAAGTCAGTGAAAAACAGTAGAAGTAGACTTTTTTTCCCCCTAGGAGGGATTAGGGATATTTGGGAGAAAAGGAATAAACAGAACCAGGTATAAATATGACCCCCCTGACTTTTTCTAAGAGTGCCTTTAAGAGGCAGGTGAGGCTGTGGGGCATTCGCTGGCCCTGCCCCCGTGTTCCTGGAACAGCCGGCTTTTACATGCCTGTGTGCGTGTGTGTCTGTGTTTGAGTGGCGTGGCTTCTGCCTGCATCNTTTCCCCATCTATTTCCCATGAAGTGATGGGACCAGATGCCTAAAACTTATCCATCGCTAAATGTTGTCCATCCTTTAAGGCCAGTTTCTCTGACAGCTGAACTTCAGACCAATGTGTCCCTGCTATGAGCTCCTGTTGGGCTAACTTTGAATCTACCACTTCTCTCTTCCTTAACCCTGTTTAGCACTATAACGATGCATGACCTAGGTCTCATTTGATTTATGGTGGATGATCAGAGTACAACCTTGATGAGGAGGATGTTAATGTGGATACTGATCACACATGTTTATTTATTTACATTTTTATATAAATTTACTGCTTTCAGACTTTTTGAAAAGAAAATGGTAGTTTTAAAGAATAGAAAGAAAAGAATGAAGTTAAACAGGAGAAAAGGGCAAAGGCAGTTCGTTAAGGAGACAAATCTGGAGGGAGCCCTTTGAGCCCCATCAGTCACTGGTCCTGAATTAGCAACACCAGTACCAACCACGGAGCAGCTCCCAGAGCCAGGGATGGGGGTGAGGGGGTGACTCCCCTCAGCCCAGCTGCCAGAGGGGTCGCACAGTTCTGAGTGCAAATCAGAGGAGTGGGAGTATAGCAAGAATAAGAACATAGCCTATTTAAAATGCAAATATAGCCTGAAAAGGCGTTTAAGTCAGTACTGGGAGACTTAGGGTTGGCTCCAAGCATGATTCTGGTAGGTCACTGAGCATTTCTGACCTCAGAGTTCTCATCTGGAAAATGGGGAACATTATAGTTGCTTCTCAAAATAGCTGGAAAGAGTTTTTGAAGAAATATATATTAACTCATTAGCATGGGGCTCCCCTGGTGGCTCACATGATAGATAATCTGCCTGCAATGCGGGAGACATGGATTCAATCCCTGAGTCAGGAAGAGCCCCTGGAGAAGGGAATGGCTTCCCACTCCAGTACTCTTGCTTGGAGAATTCCATGGACAGAGGAACCTGTCAAGGCCATGGGGCCTATAGCCTCACAAAGAGTCGGACATGACCAGCACTTTCACTGTCTACACTCACAGAACTTAACAAATGGTACTTATTATCATTTGCACAACTGGGATAGCAATATCCACTCCAACACAGGGTCTTGAGTATGAAATAAGATGGGAAGTGTTAGAGTGTCTGTAAAGTTTAAAACCTGTTGCTCATCATATATTCACTCACCTAGCAGATAGTTCTGGTCCTGCCCAGGCAGGATGAAGAGTTCCACAGATGGGCCCTCAGAATCCAATAAGGCAGGTAAATGATGTTCACAGGCATCGCCAAGAGGCAGAGGGAGAAAGATGATTCCTGCTGAGCAGTAGGGGACTCGTTGCTGGTTCCACGTGGACCCTGTCGCAGGGGCTCCTTTGTGGCTGAGGACAGGACTCTGGAGGCAACAAGAGTGGGAGAGCACCCAGGCGATGGGAGAGCTGATGTGAGCAGCGGGACCTGCCCGGTGTGTTGGGGGACCAGAAAGTGACCTAGATTGCTAGGAGGCCAGGGTGGTCCTCGGGGACTATAGACAGGAGACAGGCTCTGCAGCCTGGCTTCTGGGATTCAGCCCTAACTCCTCCATCGACTTGCGGGGTCACCTTGAGTATGCTTCTTAATCTGTGCTTCAGTATTCTATTATAAAATGAGGCTAAAGTAGTATCTACCCCAGGTGCTTGTTGTGAGGATTAAATGAGATAATACATGTGGAGCCCTTGGAGCGTTCAGGGCACAAACGAAGAGCTCCGAGAGGGCTCACTGTGGTTATTACAGATGAATAGCAGTGAGAAAAAGAAAAGCCCAGGAAGAGAGTGGCGGCAATGTGAATGCCAGGTTGAGGAATTGTCCTTTGTGCTATGGGTGAAGTACTCATACTAAGTACTTAGCACTAAGTACTGCTCACTCATTGAAGATGACTGAGCAAGAAATAGATACGGTCCTGGTTTTTCTGCAACCAGCAATGTTCAGAGTAGACTTCTGCAGGGAGAGTGAGGACCCTGCTACCTGCCCTGCCCNGGGCTCACTGTGGTTATTACAGATGAATAGCAGTGAGAAAAAGAAAAGCCCAGGAAAAGAGTGGCGGCAACGTGAATGCCAGGTTGAGGAATTGTCCTTTGTGCTATGAGTGAAGTACTCATACTAAGTACTTAGCACTAAGTACTTCTCACTCATTGAAGATGACTGAGCAAGAAATAGATATGGTCCTGGTTTTTCTGCAACCAGCAATGTTCAGAGTAGACTTCTGCAGGGAGAGTGAGGACCCTGCTACCTGCCCTGCCCTGGAGTAACCAGGGGTTCTCTGGCCTCTGACACCACCTGGCCAAGATGGGCCAGGCACAATCAGGGCAGCAGCAAGGGTCTGGAGAAAGAACCGGAGCCTTTCAGGTGCCTCCCGCCAGGGCCAGAGTCACTGCCCCCGGGGCAAAGCTGGCCGGGGAGGGAGAGGTCTCTATGATGCCAGACACTCCTAAGGGGCCCCAGAGTCTCTCTGTGCCCCTGTTTCTCACAGTGAGCCCCGAGTCCAGCTGTGCATGGCCAACACTCAGTCTCCCCCGAGGAGATGTACTTTTGGATGCTATTAACAGGTAATGTCTTTTGAACACTCAATAAACTCTGTTAATCCTAATCCTAATAATAATAATAATAATAATATTCTCCCCACTTGACAGATGAGAAAACTGAGGCACAAAGAGGCTGAGTCACTTAGAGTCACAGTGATTAGACTGCAGGGCAGGAATCCTAACCCTGATCCAGAGGCTGCGTTTTTGCATCTTCTGTCCTTGTCAGTTCACGTTGGTTTGGGCAGTGCCCAACATTCACCAGGACGAACCTCTTTCGTGGGGAACATCTCCCTGGGGGTGGGGGTGGGTAGTGCACCCCCTCGGGCTTACCTCACAAGGGTAAATGTACCTGGTGGGAAACGGGGTCCCTCCTCTCCCCGCCTCTCTGTCTCCTTTCCCCAGCTCACTCCCAGCTCTCCTTCAAAGACTGCTGTCAGCAGAGCCTGTGAGCTAGACTGCAGCCCCTTCCACTATGTCATCTTGCCTTTTCTTGCCCCATAAGGCCCAGGAAAGGCCCAGACACACGTAGGTCCTTGAGTTCAGCTGAGTTGATTTGAATGAACTCATTCATTCTAAGATGGAAATTGCTGGTAAGATTGTAAAGACACCCAGATATGGGCATTTTAATGGGTTTCTCCAGAGACTCAGCGGTAAAGAATCCACCTGCAATTCAATCCCTGGGTCGGTAAGATCCCCTGGGGAAAGGAAATGGCAACCCACTCCAGCATTCTTGCCTGAAAAATCTCAATCCATGGGGTCGCAAAAGACTCTGACACGACCGGGCGACTAAGCAACGACAAGAAAGCCCAGCTTTGTCCTGCCCCAAGGGAACCTGGCTGTGGAATTTTGGGCATCCGCCGGCCAAGGAGACTTAGAGGGAGTGACTGAGGCCCTCCCTGACCTGCAGATACCATACCCCGCACAAGCATCGCCCTCTTCTGCCCATTTGCTGCCGGATGCTGCAGACTGTAGACTTTCCAGGTCCTGGAAGCCCATCTTGACCACATTGTATCGGAGTCTGTGTAAGTATGAGCCTTGAGTCCTGGGGCTGCGGATAGAGTTTGAGGGGGCCGAGCAATTCACCCGACCATGGTTCATGGCCCACTGTGGAGTCAGCCCAGAGGGCCCAGGAACGGTGAGGGAAGGCTGGCCAGGACCCCAAGAGCCACCACTTGTAGGTGTTACCCCAAAGCTGAAGCTAGAACAGCTCCTAATTTGACCAGTGAAATAAAAGAAACGGTGACGTGAAACACAGGCATATGCCCACTCAAGGCATTGTGAGGGTCATTAAAGGCCCAGCGTGAGGAGGGGTGGCCTGCTGTGACAGGACTCCGTGCGCTATTCACCCCTGAGCTCTGCTCCCGGCTGCCAGCCCCTCCCTTTGCCTTCGAGAAGCTGGGCTTGCCCCCAGCACCATCACGCCCCTCCTTAGCTGCTCTGGGGCTGTGGGCCCAGGCCCCACTGTTTGCCTTCTCAGTGCCACACTGGAGCACACTGGGGCATCCACCCGGGGGTAAGAGGCAAGGAACCTGGACGCAGAGGAGACCTCATACTCACAGAAGTTTCTGGAATGCTCAGGTGTAGAGACCTTGCAGAGCAGAGACATTACTTTGCCAACAAAGGTCCATGTAGTCAGAGCTATGGGTTTTCCAGTGGTCATGTATGGATGTGAGAGTTGGACCATGAAGAAAGCTGAGCACCGAAGAATTGATGCTTTTGAACTGTGGTGTTGGTGAAGACTCTTGAGAGTCCCTTGAACTGCAAGGAGGTCCAACCAGTCCATCCTAAAGGAGATCAGTCCTAAATATTCTTTGGAAGGACTTGATGCTAAAGCTGAAATTCCAATAGTTTGGCCACCTGATGTGAAGAACTGACTCACTGGAAAAGGCCATCAGGTTGGGTAAGATTGAAGGCGTGAGGAGAAGGGGACGACAGAGGATGAGCTGGCTGGATGGCATCACCGACTCAATGGACATGAGTTTGAGTGAACTCCGGGAGTTGGCGATGGACAGGAAGGCCTGGCGTGCTGCAGTCCATGGGGTCACAGAGAGCTGGACACGACTGAGCGACTGGAGTGGACTGAGAAGCCTTGCACAGGCACTTGGCAGGAAGTGAGGGAGGGGAGAGGTTTTTGCTGCGGCAGTCCTAGCAGTCAGCCTAGCTGTGTCTGAGTGCCACGACTTCCCATTCACCGTATGAGATTAGAGCACACCAGCTCCCTCACCCCAGGATGAGGCCTTCATTTCTTCAGGGATAAGCTAAGAGGGAAAATGAGCTCCTCAGAGGGGATGCTGAAATAAGGCTCTTTATAGTCTTGTCATCAAAAGGGACAGTGGGGTTTCCTTTCACTAGCACGGTTTACAATCAGGGGGACTTCTTCAAGTTCATCTTTTCCAAGGCTCAGAAATGTATTTTGCTGCTAGACTGTATGGTAAAGCCCCATTACAACAAATTCTATTACAGAGAAGCATTCTGTTATAGTAGAGAGATTTCCATGTCCTGGCAAACAGCCTGCAGAGATGGGGCCCTCTTGATGGGTGGGAGGCAGTGTTCTTATAACAGGCTTCTCTCTTCTGCTCTGTGATGCCAGTGGAGAAATAAAGTTCTCTGGGTCTGGTTCTCTGAGGAGGGACGGGGCAGGTAGAATGCAAAGGGTGGGGGAAAGCTGATCCCAGACCAAGAGGTACTTACAGACTTTTTGTTGTTTGGCCGCAACAACAGACCCTCAGGATATTAGTTCTGGAGAGAAGCTTGGAAATCAATCATTTGGAGCACTGTTTTCAGATTGTAAGTGGCAGCTTACTATGGGTCATTTGATCAGTCTAGTGGGTCATAATACATCAGCTTAAATACATATGTATATAGCAAATTAGAAAATGTTAATGTGCGTTATACTTTAAATATTGCTCGATCAAACTTTCCTTTCAGTTTTACATACACACAGATTCAGATCCTGGTCATGGAAAACAAAATATTGTAATCAGTTATAGTTGAAAAAAGTTGACGAAACAGTGGTTTTGTCCACAAATACCTACCTTTTTTTTTCTTTTTTCCCAAGAAAATTGAGTTTCAGGGAAAGGAAGCCACTTGTCCAAAATCATCCAGCTCCTGAAATTTGAATCCAGAACATACGGCCTGATTTCTAGGCCAGGCCTAAGCCTCCACAGTTTCATGTATCAAATCATTTTTGTCAGAGGCAGTCAGAAGCAACCTGCGCTAGTACCTGGGCAAGCCACTTAATCCTCTGAGCCTCAGTTTTCTCATCTATAAAATGGGTCTGTACCCACCCAGCAGGTGAGGAGAGTGAGGTTGTGTAAAACCCATGCCTAGCCCTTGGAAGGGACAGACAGTATGCTGTTTGCCTATATTTTCTCTTTTTTCCACATGTCTGGTCATGGTACTCAACTCCCCTAATTAATACCTCTCCACAAGCAAACAGCCCAGAAGGAAGGTGAAGAGCTGAGACACTGCACACATCTACTCCTTTCTTAGCCAGATTCTAGCATTTCTTTGAGCTTGCTGCTCCTCTGTTTAGGGCCTGAGTGACAGCTCCTTCCATCTTGGGTCACTATAGATAATGAACATGATTGCTAGGAATGTAGATGGGTTGAGAAAATTCCAACCTAACAATCTGATCATGCTCAGAGGCCATTGTGAAAGATTTTTACCTGTAGTCTCACTTGCAGAGAATAATGGTGGGTCAGACCCCACCTCTTACCCCAACTGTCTCACTCTGTTGACCTGTTAAAAGGCTCAGCATGTTGGAATCGTCTCCAAGCAGCTGGTACAAGGGGATAGCAAATAATTATATAGAAAACAAATGCCTAGTATACAGACCAGTGGTCACATTAAAAAGAAGAAATAGATGACATTAATCTTGGTGACATATTTTATTTAACTCAGTGTATTCAAAATATTATCATTCAACATGTAATTCATATAAAAATTATTTATTACTTATTCTGTTTTACTCTGTTTTTGTACTAAGTCTTCAAAATCTGGTGTATATTTTACACACATAGTTCATCTTCATTTACTCACTGAATTTCCAGGGCTCAGGGGCCACATGTAGCTGGTAGCTTCCACGTAGGACAGTTCAGGCAGAGAACCTTCTGCACACACGTCTGCATGCATGCGTGCTAAGTCACTTCAGTCGTGTCCGACTCTGCGATCCCAGGGACTGTAGCCCGCCAGGCTCCTCTGTCCATAGGATTCTCCAGGCAAGAATACTGGAGTGGGTTACCATGCCCTCTTCCAGGGGATGGTCCCCACCCAGGGATCCAACCAGCATCTCTTACGTCTGCTGCTCATTCAAGGGCCATTTCTTCTAAGGTGGCTTCCGTCCCTCACGCCCCACCCAGCAGGCTTGACCCCTCCTTCTTATTTATTTGTTTGTTTTTGGCTGTGCTGGGTCTTTGCTGCTGTGCACAGGCTTTCTCTAGTTGCCACGAATGGGGACTACTCTTCTTTGCGTGTGCAGGCTTCTCTTTGTGAAGGCATCTCTTCTGGAGCACAGGCTCTAGAGAGCGGGCTTCTGTCGTTGCAGCTCGTAGGCTGAGCAGCTGCGGCACACGAGCTCAAGAGCGCAGGCCCGGCGGTTGTGGTGCTGGGCTTAGTTGTACCGCAGCATGCGGGATCTTCCGAGACCAGAAATCGAACCCATGTCCCTGCATTGGCAGGCAGATGCTTAACCAGTGGACCACCGGGGAAGTCCATTGAGCCCCTCCTTTCTGCTGCCCTACTATTACTGTTACACATCTTTATCCTCAAATATCACCCTTGAGAGAGCTTGTTTATCTGTACATGAGGCTGCCTGGTCCTCTCAGCTGTGGCTCCTCCAGGGACAGATGGATATATGCTTGGGATCTGGCTCCCAGGAGAAGAGTGCAGTAATGCTTGTTGAGAGGCTAAACAGAGGATGAGTGCCTTAAAGAATGCACAGATTCCAAATAGGGGAAGAGGTGGGAAGGAACTCATGAACGTGCCCAGGCTCCCAGGAGTGGCAGAGGCAAAGAGGATAGTGGGGGCGCGTGGGCTCTGAAGTTGCTCTGGCCTCATGGACTCTGTAGCTGTGTGTGCAACCAAGATAAGGACCGGCAGAGCCCGTATCCACTTGCGTGTCAGGACATGTCCCATGGTGCTGCGTCAGCCACAGCCTGCTGTCACACCTCCAACGTACGTCCAGGGGTGCTCGTGCACGGAGATGACTGCAGGGCTTCGAGGGATGGTGCAGAGGCTGTTCCTCCCCTTCCAGATGCAGAAGCTGAGGCCTGCAAGCATAAATGACTTGCCAAGGCCAGGAAGGGGTAGAATGAGGATGAAAGGAGACCTGGGAATTATAACTTTCAAGCCCTTGCTCCTTCCTTTCTTCTGTGTTAATCTGAGCCCTGTTGATGGCTCCCTTCACTTCCTCATGCACATCAGTACCTGAGGTGTATGGACTGTCACTGGGGTCTACCAAAGGGGCATCCTCCATGGAAGGATGAGGTGAATCCCCAGCTGCTCATTTACTGGCAGCACTGATGACTTCAGGGACCCTCAGACACCTGAAAGGCACACATCTGTGCCTAGGACTAGAGCTGTTGGGTGCTGCACGCAGGGCAGGGGTCCCAGAGGTGCCTGAACTGTTTAGGCTGCCAGCACGCTGACCCAGAAGCCCTTGTGCTCCACAGAGGGCTGATCTGATCCGGGGCTATCACCTTGTAGCCAGTGGAGACACTGAGATGTCACCTCCACACCATGTGCTTCCAGAAAAACCACTGGAATGGCAGCGGGCCCTGCGCCTCTGTGGTGACGGCTCCCTGTTTGGGAGGAGCAGGATAGCTTCATGGTGCAGCTACCCACAGCTTCAATGGTCCTACAGGTGGAAGAAAGATGGGGGAAGAGCTTGCCTGGGCCCCACAACTGCTGGGCACTCTCTGCTGCCCACAGACCAGACTTTCTTGCCAGCTGAGGTTCTTTTGCTCGGTCTCCTTGGAAGCAGAACCACAGACCCCAGGCAGAAGTCCTCAGGGTCACATCGTGACCCACAAGATGGAACCGCTTGGTACCGTAAGAACCCAGTGGTATCACTGGCCATCAGGCAGGCACCAGCATACCACCTCCTCCCAGTGCGCACGCATTCCACCAGGCCTGTGGGCCCTGAGAGTCTGGCTCAGGGTGGGCCACCTGCCATCTCCTTGGACCACTGTAGTTCAGTAAGGCCCAGCCAGCACCATCCACCCTACTGCATGAGGTGTTGAGGAGAAGCTGAAGTAGTCAGGGAGTGAAAACATTAGGAAATGGGGTGACAGGCACCCCCCGATCCCACTACGGTGGAGCTCATCTCCTCCAAGGACGCATTTATTCTGACCATTGTAGAGTTGTTCCCCAAGATGCTTTGAACCTCCAAGATGGGATAATGGGCACGTTCCTTTTCAGAATGTGTAAAAGGTAAAGCTTTTAGAAGCTGGTTGGAAATGTTTCCTTCCATTCGTTCACTTCACAAATACCGGTGCCTTATCAACGTGCAAGAGACTCTGTGCTGGACGCCGTGGAACCCCCACAACGTGGAACCCACAACAGGCAATGAGTCTTGACTTATATGTGATGAACTTAGAGAGCCCTTGGCATGTTGGCTTTCAGCCACCCTTCACATCCTGACACAGTGTGAGCCCCAACAGGGCAGATAATCTACTCAGGTATCAGCTTCCCCACCTATAAAATGGAATAACTGACCTTTAAGTTCATTCCAGCTCTAAAAATTTAATTCCCCTAGCAATTCCACTCCTGAGAATAGACCCAAAATAACTGAAAACAGATTCAAATAAATACTTGTTGAATGAACACCCGTTTCTTGTTGTGCTATTCACAATAGCCAAAAAGTTGAAACAGAGCAAAAATCCATCAAAAATTAAGTGAATAAACAAATTGCACTACATCCATACAATAAAATATCATTCAGCTATCAAAAAGAAGGAATTGCTAGTACATACTACAAGTCAGGCAAACTGTGGACACATTATGCCAAGTAAAAGAAGCCAGACACAACAGGTCACATATGAGTCTGCTGCTGCTGCTATCGCTTCAGTCGTGTCTGACTCTGTGCAACCCCAGAGGTGGCAGCCCACCAGGCTCTTCTGTCTCTAGGATTTTCCAGGCAAGAACACTGGAGTGGGTTGCCATTTCCTTCTCCAATGCCTGAGAGTGAAACGTGAAAGTGAAGTCGCTCAGCCGTGTCCGACTCTTCGCGACCCCATGGACTGCAGCCTACCAGGCTCCTCCGTCCATGGGATTTTCCAAGCAAGAGAAATATGAGTCTAGCTATATGAACTATTCAGAATGAGTAAATCCATAGAGACAGAAGCAGCAGATTGGTGGTTGCCAGGAGCTGGCAGGGGTGGGAGGCTGGGCTTAATTGCAAAATGGTTATGAGGTTTCCTTTTAGGATGAGGAGTGGGTTTTAGAAATAGATGGAGGTGGTAGTTGCATAATATTGTAAATGAACTACATGCCGCTGAATGTTTACTTTAAATGGTTAATTTTCCATTATATGACTTTTAACTCAATTAAAAATAAAAACCCCTCTATAATGCCTAATATCCATAGCAAGGACAGCCTATCTCTTATGTCATACTCCCTGGGTATAAACTAGGGTCACCGTGGAAGTAATAAGCAGTAGCATTTCTCCGGTTCTTTCTGCCACTCTGGGTTTCTTGCGCTGAGCTTTCGGTGGGTCTGGGTCTGTGCTCACCACAGCCCTCTGCATGCCCTGGTGGGTTGCGTGACCGCTCTTGTGTACACCTGCTGACTCATTGTCCCCGCGCTGGGGCCTGCTGCACTGTCCTGCATGGCTGGCCTGCTGCCATCTGTGGAGNTGGAGCCCTTTGAGCCCCATCAGTCACTGGTCCTGAATTAGCAACACCAGTACCAACCACGGAGCAGCTCCCAGAGCCAGGGATGGGGGTGAGGGGGTGACTCCCCTCAGCCCAGCTGCCAGAGGGGTCGCACAGTTCTGAGTGCAAATCAGAGGAGTGGGAGTATAGCAAGAATAAGAACATAGCCTATTTAAAATGCAAATATAGCCTGAAAAGGCGTTTAAGTCAGTACTGGGAGACTTAGGGTTGGCTCCAAGCATGATTCTGGTAGGTCACTGAGCATTTCTGACCTCAGAGTTCTCATCTGGAAAATGGGGAACATTATAGTTGCTTCTCAGAATAGCTGGAAAGAGTTTTTGAAGAAATATATATTAACTCATTAGCATGGGGCTCCCCTGGTGGCTCACATGATAGATAATCTGCCTGCAATGCGGGAGACATGGATTCAATCCCTGAGTCAGGAAGAGCCCCTGGAGAAGGGAATGGCTTCCCACTCCAGTACTCTTGCTTGGAGAATTCCATGGACAGAGGAACCTGTCAAGGCTATAGTCCATGGGGCCTATAACCTCACAAAGAGTCGGACATGACCAGCACTTTCACTGTCTACACTCACAGAACTTAACAAATGGTACTTATTATCATTTGCACAACTGGGATAGCAATATCCACTCCAACACAGGGTCTTGAGTATGAAATAAGATGGGAAGTGTTAGAGTGTCTGTAAAGTTTAAAACCTGTTGCTCATCATATATTCACTCACCTAGCAGATAGTTCTGGTCCTGCCCAGGCAGGATGAAGAGTTCCACAGATGGGCCCTCAGAATCCAATAAGGCAGGCAAATGATGTTCACAGGCATCGCCAAGAGGCAGAGGGAGAAAGATGATTCCTGCTGAGCAGTAGGGGACTCGTTGCTGGTTCCACGTGGACCCTGTCGCAGGGGCTCCTTTGTGGCTGAGGACAGGACTCTGGAGGCAACAAGAGTGGGAGAGCACCCAGGCGATGGGAGAGCTGATGTGAGCAGCGGGACCTGCCCGGTGTGTTGGGGGACCAGAAAGTGACCTAGATTGCTAGGAGGCCAGGGTGGTCCTCGGGGACTATAGACAGGAGACAGGCTCTGCAGCCTGGCTTCTGGGATTCAGCCCTAACTCCTCCATCGACTTGCGGGGTCACCTTGAGTATGCTTCTTAATCTGTGCTTCAGTATTCTATTATAAAATGAGGCTAAAGTAGTATCTACCCCAGGTGCTTGTTGTGAGGATTAAATGAGATAATACATGTGGAGCCCTTGGAGCGTTCAGGGCACAAACGAAGAGCTCCGAGAGGGCTCACTGTGGTTATTACAGATGAATAGCAGTGAGAAAAAGAAAAGCCCAGGAAGAGAGTGGCGGCAATGTGAATGCCAGGTTGAGGAATTGTCCTTTGTGCTATGGGTGAAGTACTCATACTAAGTACTTAGCACTAAGTACTGCTCACTCATTGAAGATGACTGAGCAAGAAATAGATACGGTCCTGGTTTTTCTGCAACCAGCAATGTTCAGAGTAGACTTCTGCAGGGAGAGTGAGGACCCTGCTACCTGCCCTGCCCTGGAGTAACCAGGGGTTCTCTGGCCTCTGACACCACCTGGCCAAGATGGCCCAGGCACAATCAGGGCAGCAGCAAGGGTCTGGAGAAAGAACCAGAGCCTTTCAGGTGCCGCCAGGGCCAGAGTCACTGCCCCCGGGGCAAAGCTGGCCGGGGAGGGAGAGGTCTCTATGATGCCAGACACTCCTAAGGGGCCCCAGAGTCTCTCTGTGCCCCTGTTTCTCACAGTGAGCCCCGAGTCCAGCTGTGCATGGCCAACACTCAGTCTCCCCCGAGGAGATGTACTTTTGGATGCTATTAACAGGTAATGTCTTTTGAACACTTAATAAACTCTGTTAATCCTAATAATAATAATAATAATAATATTCTCCCCACTTGACAGATGAGAAAACTGAGGCACAAAGAGGCTGAGTCACTTAGAGTCACAGTGATTAGACTGCAGGGCAGGAATCCTAACCCTGATCCAGAGGCTGCATTTTTGCATCTTCTGTCCTTGTCAGTTCACGTTGGTTTGGGCAGTGCCCAACATTCACCAGGACGAACCTCTTTCGTGGGGAACATCTCCCTGGGGGTGGGGGTGGGTAGTGCACCCCCTCGGGCTTACCTCACAAGGGTAAATGTACCTGGTGGGAAACGGGGTCCCTCCTCTCCCCGCCTCTCTGTCTCCTTTCCCCAGCTCACTCCCAGCTCTCCTTCAAAGACTGCTGTCAGCAGAGCCTGTGAGCTAGACTGCAGCCCCTTCCACTATGTCATCTCGCCTTTTCTTGCCCCATAAGGCCCAGGAAAGGCCCAGACACACGTAGGTCCTTGAGTTCAGCTGAGCTGATTTGAATGAACTCATTCATTCTAAGATGGAAATTGCTGGTAAGATTGTAAAGATACCCAGATATGGGCATTTTAATGGGTTTCTCCAGAGACTCAGCGGTAAAGAATCCACCTGCAATTCAATCCCTGGGTCGGTAAGATCCCCTGGGGAAAGGAAATGGCAACCCACTCCAGCATTCTTGCCTGAAAAATCTCAATCCATGGGGTCGCAAAAGACTCTGACACGACCGGGCGACTAAGCAACGACAAGAAAGCCCAGCTTTGTCCTGCCCCAAGGGAACCTGGCTGTGGAATTTTGGGCATCCGCCGGCCAAGGAGACTTAGAGGGAGTGACTGAGGCCCTCCCTGACCTGCAGATACCATACCCCGCACAAGCATCGCCCTCTTCTGCCCATTTGCTGCCGGATGCTGCAGACTGTAGACTTTCCAGGTCCTGGAAGACCATCTTGACCACATTGTATCGGAGTCTGTGTAAGTATGAGCCTTGAGTCCTGGGGCTGCGGATAGAGTTTGAGGGGGCCGAGCAATTCACCCGACCATGGTTCATGGCCCACTGTGGAGTCAGCCCAGAGGGCCCAGGAACGGTGAGGGAAGGCTGGCCAGGACCCCAAGAGCCACCACTTGTAGGTGTTACCCCAAAGCTGAAGCTAGAACAGCTCCTAATTTGACCAGTGAAATAAAAGAAACGGTGACGTGAAACACAGGCATATGCCCACTCAAGGCATTGTGAGGGTCATTAAAGGCCCAGCGTGAGGAGGGGTGGCCTGCTGTGACAGGACTCCGTGCGCTATTCACCCCTGAGCTCTGCTCCCGGCTGCCAGCCCCTCCCTTTGCCTTCGAGAAGCTGGGCTTGCCCCCAGCACCATCACGCCCCTCCTTAGCTGCTCTGGGGCTGTGGGCCCAGGCCCCACTGTTTGCCTTCTCAGTGCCACACTGGAGCACACTGGGGCATCCACCCGGGGGTAAGAGGCAAGGAACCTGGACGCAGAGGAGACCTCATACTCACAGAAGTTTCTGGAATGCTCAGGTGTAGAGACCTTGCAGAGCAGAGACATTACTTTGCCAACAAAGGTCCATGTAGTCAGAGCTATGGGTTTTCCAGTGGTCATGTATGGATGTGAGAGTTGGACCATGAAGAAAGCTGAGCACCGAAGAATTGATGCTTTTGAACTGTGGTGTTGGTGAAGACTCTTGAGAGTCCCTTGAACTGCAAGGAGGTCCAACCAGTCCATCCTAAAGGAGATCAGTCCTAAATATTCTTTGGAAGGACTTGATGCTAAAGCTGAAATTCCAATAGTTTGGCCACCTGATGTGAAGAACTGACTCACTGGAAAAGGCCATCAGGTTGGGTAAGATTGAAGGCGTGAGGAGAAGGGGACGACAGAGGATGAGCTGGCTGGATGGCATCACCGACTCAATGGACATGAGTTTGAGTGAACTCCGGGAGTTGGCGATGGACAGGAAGGCCTGGCGTGCTGCAGTCCATGGGGTCACAGAGAGCTGGACACGACTGAGCGACTGGAGTGGACTGAGAAGCCTTGCACAGGCACTTGGCAGGAAGTGAGGGAGGGGAGAGGTTTTTGCTGCGGCAGTCCTAGCAGTCAGCCTAGCTGTGTCTGAGTGCCACGACTTCCCATTCACCGTATGAGATTAGAGCACACCAGCTCCCTCACCCCAGGATGAGGCCTTCATTTCTTCAGGGATAAGCTAAGAGGGAAAATGAGCTCCTCAGAGGGGATGCTGAAATAAGGCTCTTTATAGTCTTGTCATCAAAAGGGACAGTGGGGTTTCCTTTCACTAGCACGGTTTACAATCAGGGGGACTTCTTCAAGTTCATCTTTTCCAAGGCTCAGAAATGTATTTTGCTGCTAGACTGTATGGTAAAGCCCCATTACAACAAATTCTATTACAGAGAAGCATTCTGTTATAGTAGAGAGATTTCCATGTCCTGGCAAACAGCCTGCAGAGATGGGGCCCTCTTGATGGGTGGGAGGCAGTGTTCTTATAACAGGCTTCTCTCTTCTGCTCTGTGATGCCAGTGGAGAAATAAAGTTCTCTGGGTCTGGTTCTCTGAGGAGAGACGGGGCAGGTAGAATGCAAAGGGTGGGGGAAAGCTGATCCCAGACCAAGAGGTACTTACAGACTTTTTGTTGTTTGGCCGCAACAACAGACCCTCAGGATATTAGTTCTGGAGAGAAGCTTGGAAATCAATCATTTGGAGCACTGTTTTCAGATTGTAAGTGGCAGCTTACTATGGGTCATTTGATCAGTCTAGTGGGTCATAATACATCAGCTTAAATACATATGTATATAGCAAATTAGAAAATGTTAATGTGCGTTATACTTTAAATATTGCTCGATCAAACTTTCCTTTCAGTTTTACATACACACAGATTCAGATCCTGGTCATGGAAAACAAAATTTAATCAGTTATAGTTGAAAAAAGTTGACGAAACAGTGGTTTTGTCCACAAATACCTACCTTTTTTTTTCTTTTTTCCCAAGAAAATTGAGTTTCAGGGAAAGGAAGCCACTTGTCCAAAATCATCCAGCTCCTGAAATTTGAATCCAGAACATACGGCCTGATTTCTAGGCCAGGCCTAAGCCTCCACAGTTTCATGTATCAAATCATTTTTGTCAGAGGCGGAAGCAACCTGCGCTAGTACCTGGGCAAGCCACTTAATCCTCTGAGCCTCAGTTTTCTCATCTATAAAATGGGTCTGTACCCACCCAGCAGGTGAGGAGAGTGAGGTTGTGTAAAACCCATGCCTAGCCCTTGGAAGGGACAGACAGTATGCTGTTTGCCTATATTTTCTCTTTTTTCCACATGTCTGGTCATGGTACTCAACTCCCCTAATTAATACCTCTCCACAAGCAAACAGCCCAGAAGGAAGGTGAAGAGCTGAGACACTGCACACATCTACTCCTTTCTTAGCCAGATTCTAGCATTTCTTTGAGCTTGCTGCTCCTCTGTTTAGGGCCTGAGTGACAGCTCCTTCCATCTTGGGTCACTATAGATAATGAACATGATTGCTAGGAATGTAGATGGGTTGAGAAAATTCCAACCTAACAATCTGATCATGCTCAGAGGCCATTGTGAAAGATTTTTACCTGTAGTCTCACTTGCAGAGAATAATGGTGGGTCAGACCCCACCTCTTACCCCAACTGTCTCACTCTGTTGACCTGTTAAAAGGCTNTACTCAGAGGCCATTGTGAAAGATTTTTACCTGTAGTCTCACTTGCAGAGAATAATGATGGGTCAGACCCCACCTCTTACCCCAACTGTCTCACTCTGTTGACCTGTTAAAAGGCTTGGCATGTTGGAATTGTCTCCAAGCAGCTGGTACAAGGGGATGGCAAATAATTATATAGAAAACAAATGCCTAGTATACAGACCAGTGGTCACATTGAAAAGAAGAAGAAATAGATGACATTAATCTTGGTGACATATTTTATTTAACTCAGTGTATTCAAAATATTATCATTCAACATGTNGGAAGCAGAACCACAGACCCCAGGCAGAAGTCCTCAGGGTCACATCGTGACCCACAAGATGGAACCGCTTGGTACCGTAAGAACCCAGTGGTATCACTGGCCATCAGGCAGGCACCAGCATACCACCTCCTCCCAGTGCGCACGCATTCCACCAGGCCTGTGGGCCCTGAGAGTCTGGCCCAGGGTGGGCCACCTGCCATCTCCTTGGGCCACTGTAGTTCAGTAAGGCCCAGCCAGCACCATCCACCCTACTGCGTGAGGTGTTGAGGAGAAGCTGAAGTAGTCAGGGAGTGAAAACATTAGGAAATGAGGTGGCAGGCACCCCCCGATCCCACTACGGTGGAGCTCATCTCCTCCAAGGACGCATTTATTCTGACCATTGTAGAGTTGTTCCCCAAGATGCTTTGAACCTCCAAGATGGGATAATGGGCACGTTCCTTTTCAGAATGTGTAAAAGGTAAAGCTTTTAGAAGCTGGTTGGAAATGTTTCCTTCCATTCGTTCACTTCACAAATACCGGTGCCTTATCAACGTGCAAGAGACTCTGTGCTGGACGCCGTGGAACCCCCACAACGTGGAACCCACAACAGGCAATGAGTCTTGACTTATATGTGATGAACTTAGAGAGCCCTTGGCATGTTGGCTTTCAGCCACCCTTCACATCCTGACACAGTGTGAGCCCCAACAGGGCAGATAATCTACTCAGGTATCAGCTTCCCCACCTATAAAATGGAATAACTGACCTTTAAGTTCATTCCAGCTCTAAAAATTTAATTCCCCTAGCAATTCCACTCCTGAGAATAGACCCAAAATAACTGAAAACAGATTCAAATAAATACTTGTTGAATGAACACCCGTTTCATGTTGTGCTATTCACAATAGCCAAAAAGTTGAAACAGAGCAAAAATCCATCAAAAATTAAGTGAATAAACAAATTGCACTACATCCATACAATAAAATATCATTCAGCTATCAAAAAGAAGGAATTGCTAGTACATACTACAAGTCAGGCAAACTGTGGACACATTATGCCAAGTAAAAGAAGCCAGACACAACAGGTCACATATGAGTCTGCTGCTGCTGCTATCGCTTCAGTCGTGTCTGACTCTGTGCAACCCCAGAGGTGGCAGCCCACCAGGCTCTTCTGTCTCTAGGATTTTCCAGGCAAGAACACTGGAGTGGGTTGCCATTTCCTTCTCCAATGCCTGAGAGTGAAACGTGAAAGTGAAGTCGCTCAGCCGTGTCCGACTCTTCGCGACCCCATGGACTGCAGCCTACCAGGCTCCTCCGTCCATGGGATTTTCCAAGCAAGAGAAATATGAGTCTAGCTATATGAACTATTCAGAATGAGTAAATCCATAGAGACAGAAGCAGCAGATTGGTGGTTGCCAGGAGCTGGCAGGGGTGGGAGGCTGGGCTTAATTGCAAAATGGTTATGAGGTTTCCTTTTAGGATGAGGAGTGGGTTTTAGAAATAGATGGAGGTGGTAGTTGCATAATATTGTAAATGAACTACATGCCGCTGAATGTTTACTTTAAATGGTTAATTTTCCATTATATGACTTTTAACTCAATTAAAAATAAAAACCCCTCTATAATGCCTAACATCCATAGCAAGGACAGCCTATCTCTTATGTCATACTCCCTGGGTATAAACTAGGGTCACCGTGGAAGTAATAAGCAGTAGCATTTCTCCGGTTCTTTCTGCCACTCTGGGTTTCTTGCGCTGAGCTTTCGGTGGGTCTGGGTCTGTGCTCACCACAGCCCTCTGCATGCCCTGGTGGGTTGCGTGACCGCTCTTGTGTACACCTGCTGACTCATTGTCCCCGCGCTGGGGCCTGCTGCACTGTCCTGCATGGCTGGCCTGCTGCCATCTGTGGAGTGTGGGCCAGGGGACAGACCCAAGGTGGAGGGGGTCCTGCCTACCCCGAGGGCACCCTGCTAGGGGTCCCACTGGGCTCTCTGCAGAGGTGGAAAGACCCACTTTCCTGCCTTTGTGCAGGCACCTGTGACATAGTCCCCCATGGGTTTTCATTCTCATCTCAGAGATGCTAGAGACACAGGCCCTGTAGAATGCTCTCTTTCTAGAACTCCTTTCTTAATGCAAAACCTGGTACTTTGTAGGTGCTCAATAATTATTTGCTAAGTGAATGAATGAACGGATGAAAGAAGGGATATGGGAATCCTGGGAGATGAGCCAGAGAGCCGCCTTAGAGACAAAATCCAGCTGCACCCAAATCTCCCATCATCTCCAAGCCTGAGGGAAGCATTTGAGGGTCCAGCTTGTGGCCTTCAACTCTGTCCACCTTAGGAAGAGTCACGTTTGGTGGGCAGCTTGCTCCTGCAAACCACAGATGCTTGGCTTCCGGGTGCCCAGGCCCTCCCAGATGGGACCTGGCACACTCTGACTCTGGGTGGATCAGCTTGGGTGGATCAGCTTCAGTTCAAGCTGGATCTGCCGTGGGAGCTGGAGAAGGTCACGGATGGAAAGCATCTTGTGGTGAATCTGCCAAGACTCTCCCGTGGACACCCCACGGGATGCCCACGTGGATGCCCTGGGAGGCAGCAGGGCATCGGGTAGGGCCTGAGTGCTGGTCCTGCCTGCTGGGAGGTGGCAGTGGTAAGGCCCAACTCTGTCAGGGAGGATGGTGGACGCAGAGTGTGACCACGGCCTGCTCACAGGTGCTTGGTAAATGGGGTCCCTGCTGTCACAGTTCTTGTACCTGCAGCTGCTCATCACCCACCACCTTCACACAGGCCTTTGATGCTGACGCAGTTGGACTCTCTGGCATCCTGTACATATGCCCTAACCGCGCTTTCTCACCCCACTTCTCTGCTTGTTCGTTCATTCAGTCAATGACTTATCTCAAGCAGCTGCTCCATGCCAGGCCCCATACCAGGCTCAGGTTCGCTGGATCTGTGGGTGTGCCCCTCACGTCCTTCCTCATTCCCCAGTTTGGGGTGTTTATCGCAGGGACCCTCAGTGGAGGTAGGAGGCTTGGGGTGGATTAGGGGGGGTGCCATGTCAGAGTTACAAGTAGGATGCTTCCAAGTGCCACCCACCTCCTTCTCCTAATTGTCACCCCCACTAAGAGAGGGGTATTGGGAACAGATTTCTGTGCTAAAATGCTCTTGGGCACAGGTCCAGAAGGGCTCTGGGATGCTTCAGAGCACTTAGGAACTTTTTCAACTTTTAACTTTGAATTTGTGTGTGCCCTGCTCAGCTGTGGGAGGATGACACTCTGCAGGTGGGCAGCACTGATGGTTACCCGGTTAATTCAGCCACGCTAAATAGTTCAGGCCAAAACATTTACCTCCAGGTGGGCCTCAGGTGTGACCATCTACTTTGTCTCAACTGACTGGATAATTATCAGTTTCTCCCTTAATTCTGAGTTTTGGGAACACAGCCTTCAGCAGTGGGGCCCCGGTGAGCAGGACACAGACTCAGGGAGTCCTGGAGGGCCAAGCACTTGCACCCGCCCGCTCCTCGGTTCTTCCCAGGAGTGTTCATGTGTCAAGCAGGTCCTCCCACTCAGAGGGGCTGCGTGCTCGAATCCCAGAGGACAGAGGGAGAATTCTTCAAATGTTTGTTCTGGAACAAAATTTTTCAAAGTAGCTGCCAGCATGCATCCACAGACTTTTTTTTTTTTTCTTTCCAATATTTTTTTCAACTAGTCAAATTAAATCAAGGGGGAGATTTTAATTAAGTACTAACCTGGCTTTAAACACTCAAGGTGTATGTGACGACCTGTGACTAAGAGACCAGCTAAACTCCTTTCTAGTTAAGGCAATGGGGGCAGTGGGGTGGGGGGGGATGTATAAATATTGTTAAGTGAAAAAAAGGCAGATTACAGTGCAGTTTATAGTGTATATTCCCATTTTTGAAACACCTTTATGTGTAAGAAATGTAGATATCACAAGGTGTGAATGGGGCAGACCCCAAACAGCCAGATAGACAGTGACTTTTATTTTTCTAATATTTTTAGGAATGAGCCTTTATAAATAAGAAAAAAAAGAGGAGGAAATTTTTTTCACTTTTGCCCCTAAATAATATATACATAGATTTCTTTCCATTCTGTTTCCATTGCCTTTGCTAGGAAGGACCTTGGGTGCTCTCTTGGTTAGAGACAATCAGACACACACACACACACACACACACACACACACGTAGGATACTAAGGAGAGGTACTTAGCCAGGTGAGTATTTTGCTGAAGCTTCCTCCTTGATTTAGAATCAAGGTAAAGAATCTGCCTGCAATGCAGGCGACCCAGGTTTATCCCTAGGTCAGGAAGATCCCCTGGAGAAGTAAACAGCAACCCACCCTGGTATTCTTGCCTGGGAATGCCATGGAGAGTGGAGCCTGGCAGGCTGCAGCTCTTGGGTCATAAAGAGTTGGACACGACTGAGCGAGTTTCAGTTTTTCCTCCTTGATTTATTTAGACTAATGTAAAAAGTGAGTGTGGTCGGGGCTGGAGGGTGGGGACAAGGGGGTTGTAGAGACCCCGTGCCCCTGGGCTCCTGAGTCCTCAGTGGAGTGGTACATTATGGGACCCCTGGCTCTGACCTGCAGGTCCAGGGGGTGCCCCGTGGAGGCATCACATTGTGCGAGTCGCCATCCCAAGGGCTCAGTGGATCCGTGAGGACGCAAGTCCATCACCGGCTTGAACTAGGCTCCTGCCAAGCCCAGAGAACCCTCACCTGCCCCTGGGGTTCTTTTGTCTGCTCCACTTGGGAAATCACCCACTTGGACAACCAGTATTTCCTGAGCCTCAGCCATGCTCTCAGTGGCCAGGTGGTGCTTGGAAAGCAGGGAGCATCTGGGGTTAGTGTCCCGGATAGAGAAAAGCTGCTAGTGGCCCGTCCCCAGGGGTAGTGCCCGCCTGCACCTGCCCTCTTCTGAGGGCACCGCCTCTCTCTGCTTCTCTTTCCCAGGCCCCTACCACATCAAACTCTGTGGCTGAGTGCAAGGAAACTGCTACCAGATTGTCAATTCCTTCATTCACTCTTGGAACCTCAGTCTTCTCATAAGAAAATTAGGACATGTTTACATCACAGAATTGTGAAAATTAAGTAAGATCATAGGAGCAGATGACCTCCACAAAGTACTGTGACACAGAAGCAGCCCACTCAGGGGTGTCCTGACCCCTAGGCCCTCCGGAGGACCACGAGTTTGCCTCCCATTCCTGTAGCAGCAGGCCCAGGGACTGCCAGTGGCCTCGAAGGGGCTCCATGGGCATCTGCTGGATTTGCCTGNCCCTCCGGAGGACCACGTGTTTGCCTCCCATTCCTGTAGCAGCAGGCCCAGGGACTGCCAGTGGCCTCGAAGGGGCTCCATGGGCATCTGCTGGGTTTGCCTGAACCTGCCCTGGGGAGGAAGGAGGAGAGGACAGAGAGCAGCTCCTCCCTTTGCACCGAGTTCTAGTGCCAGGCGCTGTCTTAAGTACACGTAGATGGATTATGTGTTCAGTCTGCCAAGGACAGCTGGGGTCCCGTGTTTCCTATTTCTGCAGGTGCTGGGGGATTAGCCAGCCCAGCAGGTGGGGCCACTGTAGGCACCTCCGTTAAACCTGAACACTCTTCCATTCAGATGCAGGGAGGAGAAAACCGACACTGGGGGGAAAAAAAGCCCAAGGGATTTATCCACCCATCCTCCAGAAGAACTGGAAGCAGGCCTGGGATTCTCACCCTCCCAGAAGCTACAGGTGAAGCCCCTAGATCGCATCCTGGGAGTGAGGAACTGGGGGGTGTAGAAAAATCAACTCAGAACTGCCGGATGCTCACTGATCCTGGCCAAGCCCACAGTGGAGGAAGGAAGGTTGCTACCGGGTTTCCTGGAACCCCAGGCCCCAAGTAGGTTCCTGGAGGCTCAAATTCGTGCCTGCTCCCCTTGGGCTGGCTATTGCCACTTTGACCTTGCTTCTGTCTTCTTGTCCAGGCACCGTGCTAGAAGCCCCTCCACAGTGCCAGTCAAGAATGCAAGGAGCTGCAGCTGAAAGTGGAGGGTCCCTTTTATGTCCCTTTTCACTCAAAGAACCAGGTGGGCACTGGAGCGGGAAGAGGTAGCTAGAATGGCTAGGCAGAAAGCAAGAGTCTGTTGTGTGAGCTGGGTACCGATGTAAACCATGGCGGCACTCACACTGGCAAGGCGCGGACATGTGTCTCTTAGTGGTGATGCCTGTAGCAGTGTGGGTGGCAGAAGCAGTGCCTGAGATAAAGTGCAGAGACTCAAATGCTGGAACACTGCAAAACACCTCTTTTCTCCCTCTTCCCTCTGCACTCTGAGAGATGACCTATTTTGATGCTGGCGAAGATGTGAGTTTAATTAACTGGCGGGGTCTAAGGGTCAAGGAAAATTTGAGAATTAAAAAAAAAAACAGGGAGCCAGTATGTTAATAACTATGTGACTCACCACAAAAACCTCATCCAATGGGAAGGCCTTGAAACAGCAGGAGCCCGGGGTCTCCGTTCCTTTGACAAGCAGATGTCCTTGACGGTACCATTTCCCAACTCTACCTCCCGGGCTGCAGAGCTGAGGCCCTCCTGCTAAGAGATGCTTTGATTTTGTTTTCTGCATTGGGCCAGGGAAGCATCTTTAAGGAAAGGCTCTCCAGCCCCTCTTCATTGTATCACGGGAAGGTTTGGGGGCCTGGGAGAATCAGGTCGCTGTGTCGCAGACCAAGTTCTGTCTTTACTTGACCTCAGGGTCTCATGCAAACCATCCTCTTTATACAAGGGTGGGTGCTTATCCACTCAGGGTGCGGGGATGTTCTAAGCCTCTGTGCTCTCCTGGGCGGCTCTCTGGACGCCCCCTGGTACTCATCCGTTCATTTGACAGGCAGTCGCTGAGCTGGCCTGCTCCTGGAGGGCTAGAGGGCCACCAAGATAGGGACCATCCCTGTCCCTGAGAGCCCACATTCCAGGGGCAGTGACGCCAGGCTGCTCACTGCAGGCTGAGCTGGGGTCCTAAGATGCAGGGGCCAGGCCTTCATCCCCAGAGCTCACATTTCCCGTGGCAACTGCAGGAAATGAATTCAAGCGAAGGGAAAGAAGGGAACTGCTAGGAGAGGAGATGGAACATGATCCAAGGACAAGGTGCCGAGCAGAGCAGGAGGCCGGGCCAGAGCTGAGCCACCCACGCCAGCAGCAGGATGGCCGGGCCGGGGCCCTTAAAGACAGCTGGGTGGGGAAGCAGGGGCGGAGAGCAGCTGGCCAGCCACAGCCAGACTTAGCCCTGTGAAAAGGGAATTGCAAGGTCTCGTTGGGTGGGGAACGGGGAGGAGAGGCCTTCTGTTCAGGTTCAGGGCCTGTTTGAATTCTCTGGCCCAGAAGAGCAGCCCACTGGGAGCCTGTCTGNTCCCTGAGAGCCCACATTCCAGGGGCAGTGACGCCAGGCTGCTCACTGCAGGCTGAGCTGGGGTCCTAAGATGCAGGGGCCAGGCCTTCATCCCCAGAGCTCACATTTCCCGTGGCAACTGCAGGAAATGAATTCAAGCGAAGGGAAAGAAGGGAACTGCTAGGAGAGGAGATGGAACATGATCCAAGGACAAGGTGCCGAGCAGAGCAGGAGGCCGGGCCAGAGCTGAGCCACCCACGCCAGCAGCAGGATGGCCGGGCCGGGGCCCTTAAAGACAGCTGGGTGGGGAAGCAGGGGCGGAGAGCAGCTGGCCAGCCACAGCCAGACTTAGCCCTGTGAAAAGGGAATTGCAAGGTCTCGTTGGGTGGGGAACGGGGAGGAGAGGCCTTCTCCTGTTCAGGTTCAGGGCCTGTTTGAATTCTCTGGCCCAGAAGAGCAGCCCATTGGGAGCCTGTCTGTTCCTGCCTGCAACTCCGCGCCTGTCCCAGCCCCAGGGACTCTTCTGCTCCCATTGTTTCTGGCACCCCACACCCCAGCCCAAGAATAAAGATAAACACCCCTTGCCCATGGCCCCGCCTGCCTGCCCGCCCTCCCCGCCCCGGTGACTCAGGCTGGTGGCCCGGTGGCAGAGGCCCTGCTCGGCCTGGCTCTGCTCAGCTGCCTACATCTGCTGCTGATTTCCTTCTCTGAAGCAGCAGTCCTTCATGTCTCTTCGACCTAAATTAGGGTTGGTTTTTCCCCCCTTAGGGTGGGTTTTTTTTTCCCCTGGATTAAAAAAAGTGGTACCTTTCTCCCCTGTGGTGTGCACATTATTATAGTGTCTGTTCGCTTTAGAGGGGACAAGAAAGAGCGTGAACTTGGACAAGTCCAGTTTAATTGTGATGTACGGCTGCCGAGGTCTCCTGTCCACTCTGGCCGATTCTGAGCCAAACCAGTTTTCCATGGCCAGACGGGCCGGTTTCCACAGCGTTTCCTGTCAGGAAGTTCCCCCGCCCACTGTGCGCTGTTAAATGGATCCTTTTCATTCCTTTTCCTCTTATAAACTTCCCTTTCAGGTCATCCTGAAGGGAGAGTGAGGATGTGGCCGGCAGGGGGAAGGGAACCCCATGCTCCATTTGCCAAAGGGAGGAGGCTGGCAGGACCTGGCTGGGGTCACACACCTGGGGTCCCAGCCCCAAGGTGAACTGTAGGGTGACCGACTCCTCTGCAGAAGGAGCTCCGCCTCAGCTCCCAAACGAGGCAGTTAGGGGCCCACCTGTCCACCCTTCCCCGCCAAGAGGAGGTGGATACTGGTGAAGTGGGATTTGAGGAGTAATGGGAAGAGTACCCCATCCTAAAAATACCTCCCTCCTTCTCCCATCCTAAAAATACCTCTGCCACAAACTTCCCACGGAGAGTGAAATTCTACCTTTCCCATTTCGGTCTTTGCTTGTTTGCTTGTTGCAAGCGCCTTGAGGAGGCACTAATAAGGCCTGGCCAGCTCACCCCCTGCCTCCATGAAGTGAGTGTGGGAAGCTGGTGGCCCGCCTTCAGGAGCGGGACGTGGGCAGGCTGGGCATCCCTGGGGAAAGGTGAGCTGGAGTTGGGNGGACCCTCAGTGGAGGTAGGAGGCTTGGGGTGGATTAGGGGGGGTGCCATGTCAGAGTTACAAGTAGGATGCTTCCAAGTGCCACCCACCTCCTTCTCCTAATTGTCACCCCCACTAAGAGAGGGGTATTGGGAACAGATTTCTGTGCTAAAATGCTCTTGGGCACAGGTCCAGAAGGGCTCTGGGATGCTTCAGAGCACTTAGGAACTTTTTCAACTTTTAACTTTGAATTTGTGTGTGCCCTGCTCAGCTGTGGGAGGATGACACTCTGCAGGTGGGCAGCACTGATGGTTACCCGGTTAATTCAGCCACGCTAAATAGTTCAGGCCAAAACATTTACCTCCAGGTGGGCCTCAGGTGTGACCATCTACTTTGTCTCAACTGACTGGATAATTATCAGTTTCTCCCTTAATTCTGAGTTTTGGGAACACAGCCTTCAGCAGTGGGGCCCCGGTGAGCAGGACACAGACTCAGGGAGTCCTGGAGGGCCAAGCACTTGCACCCGCCCGCTCCTCGGTTCTTCCCAGGAGTGTTCATGTGTCAAGCAGGTCCTCCCACTCAGAGGGGCTGCGTGCTCGAATCCCAGAGGACAGAGGGAGAATTCTTCAAATGTTTGTTCTGGAACAAAATTTTTCAAAGTAGCTGCCAGCATGCATCCACAGACTTTTTTTTTTTTTCTTTCCAATATTTTTTTCAACTAGTCAAATTAAATCAAGGGGAAGATTTTAATTAAGTACTAACCTGGCTTTAAACACTCAAGGTGTATGTGACGACCTGTGACTAAGAGACCAGCTAAACTCCTTTCTAGTTAAGGCAATGGGGGCAGTGGGGTGGGGGGGGATGTATAAATATTGTTAAGTGAAAAAAAGGCAGATTACAGTGCAGTTTATAGTGTATATTCCCATTTTTGAAACACCTTTATGTGTAAGAAATGTAGATATCACAAGGTGTGAATGGGGCAGACCCCAAACAGCCAGATAGACAGTGACTTTTATTTTTCTAATATTTTTAGGAATGAGCCTTTATAAATAAGAAAAAAAAGAGGAGGAAATTTTTTTCACTTTTGCCCCTAAATAATATATACATAGATTTCTTTCCATTCTGTTTCCATTGCCTTTGCTAGGAAGGACCTTGGGTGCTCTCTTGGTTAGAGACAATCAGACACACACACACACACACACACACACACACACGTAGGATACTAAGGAGAGGTACTTAGCCAGGTGAGTATTTTGCTGAAGCTTCCTCCTTGATTTAGAATCAAGGTAAAGAATCTGCCTGCAATGCAGGCGACCCAGGTTTATCCCTAGGTCAGGAAGATCCCCTGGAGAAGTAAACAGCAACCCACCCTGGTATTCTTGCCTGGGAATGCCATGGAGAGTGGAGCCTGGCAGGCTGCAGCTCTTGGGTCATAAAGAGTTGGACACGACTGAGCGAGTTTCAGTTTTTCCTCCTTGATTTATTTAGACTAATGTAAAAAGTGAGTGTGGTCGGGGCTGGAGGGTGGGGACAAGGGGGTTGTAGAGACCCCGTGCCCCTGGGCTCCTGAGTCCTCAGTGGAGTGGTACATTATGGGACCCCTGGCTCTGACCTGCAGGTCCAGGGGGTGCCCCGTGGAGGCATCACATTGTGCGAGTCGCCATCCCAAGGGCTCAGTGGATCCGTGAGGACGCAAGTCCATCACCGGCTTGAACTAGGCTCCTGCCAAGCCCAGAGAACCCTCACCTGCCCCTGGGGTTCTTTTGTCTGCTCCACTTGGGAAATCACCCACTTGGACAACCAGTATTTCCTGAGCCTCAGCCATGCTCTCAGTGGCCAGGCGGTGCTTGGAAAGCAGGGAGCATCTGGGGTTAGTGTCCCGGATAGAGAAAAGCTGCTAGTGGCCCGTCCCCAGGGGTAGTGCCCGCCTGCACCTGCCCTCTTCTGAGGGCACCGCCTCTCTCTGCTTCTCTTTCCCAGGCCCCTACCACATCAAACTCTGTGGCTGAGTGCAAGGAAACTGCTACCAGACTGTCAATTCCTTCATTCACTCTTGGAACCTCAGTCTTCTCATAAGAAAATTAGGACATGTTTACATCACAGAATTGTGAAAATTAAGTAAGATCATAGGAGCAGATGACCTCCACAAAGTACTGTGACACAGAAGCAGCCCACTCAGGGGTGTCCTGACCCCTAGGCCCTCCGGAGGACCACGAGTTTGCCTCCCATTCCTGTAGCAGCAGGCCCAGGGACTGCCAGTGGCCTCGAAGGGGCTCCATGGGCATCTGCTGGATTTGCCTGAACCTGCCCTGGGGAGGAAGGAGGAGAGGACAGAGAGCAGCTCCTCCCTTTGCACCGAGTTCTAGTGCCAGGCGCTGTCTTAAGTACACGTAGATGGATTATGTGTTCAGTCTGCCAAGGACAGCTGGGGTCCCGTGTTTCCTATTTCTGCAGGTGCTGGGGGATTAGCCAGCCCAGCAGGTGGGGCCACTGTAGGCACCTCCGTTAAACCTGAACACTCTTCCATTCAGATGCAGGGAGGAGAAAACCGACACTGGGGGGAAAAAAAGCCCAAGGGATTTATCCACCCATCCTCCAGAAGAACTGGAAGCAGGCCTGGGATTCTCACCCTCCCAGAAGCTACAGGTGAAGCCCCTAGATCGCATCCTGGGAGTGAGGAACTGGGGGGTGTAGAAAAATCAACTCAGAACTGCCGGATGCTCACTGATCCTGGCCAAGCCCACAGTGGAGGAAGGAAGGTTGCTACCGGGTTTCCTGGAACCCCAGGCCCCAAGTAGGTTCCTGGAGGCTCAAATTCGTGCCTGCTCCCCTTGGGCTGGCTATTGCCACTTTGACCTTGCTTCTGTCTTCTTGTCCAGGCACCGTGCTAGAAGCCCCTCCACAGTGCCAGTCAAGAATGCAAGGAGCTGCAGCTGAAAGTGGAGGGTCCCTTTTATGTCCCTTTTCACTCAAAGAACCAGGTGGGCACTGGAGCGGGAAGAGGTAGCTAGAATGGCTAGGCAGAAAGCAAGAGTCTGTTGTGTGAGCTGGGTACCGATGTAAACCATGGCGGCACTCACACTGGCAAGGCGCGGACATGTGTCTCTTAGTGGTGATGCCTGTAGCAGTGTGGGTGGCAGAAGCAGTGCCTGAGATAAAGTGCAGAGACTCAAATGCTGGAACACTGCAAAACACCTCTTTTCTCCCTCTTCCCTCTGCACTCTGAGAGATGACCTATTTTGATGCTGGCGAAGATGTGAGTTTAATTAACTGGCGGGGTCTAAGGGTCAAGGAAAATTTGAGAATTAAAAAAAAAAACAGGGAGCCAGTATGTTAATAACTATGTGACTCACCACAAAAACCTCATCCAATGGGAAGGCCTTGAAACAGCAGGAGCCCGGGGTCTCCGTTCCTTTGACAAGCAGATGTCCTTGACGGTACCATTTCCCAACTCTACCTCCCGGGCTGCAGAGCTGAGGCCCTCCTGCTAAGAGATGCTTTGATTTTGTTTTCTGCATTGGGCCAGGGAAGCATCTTTAAGGAAAGGCTCTCCAGCCCCTCTTCATTGTATCACGGGAAGGTTTGGGGGCCTGGGAGAATCAGGTCGCTGTGTCGCAGACCAAGTTCTGTCTTTACTTGACCTCAGGGTCTCATGCAAACCATCCTCTTTATACAAGGGTGGGTGCTTATCCACTCAGGGTGCGGGGATGTTCTAAGCCTCTGTGCTCTCCTGGGCGGCTCTCTGGACGCCCCCTGGTACTCATCCGTTCATTTGACAGGCAGTCGCTGAGCTGGCCTGCTCCTGGAGGGCTAGAGGGCCACCAAGATAGGGACCATCCCTGTCCCTGAGAGCCCACATTCCAGGGGCAGTGACGCCAGGCTGCTCACTGCAGGCTGAGCTGGGGTCCTAAGATGCAGGGGCCAGGCCTTCATCCCCAGAGCTCACATTTCCCGTGGCAACTGCAGGAAATGAATTCAAGCGAAGGGAAAGAAGGGAACTGCTAGGAGAGGAGATGGAACATGATCCAAGGACAAGGTGCCGAGCAGAGCAGGAGGCCGGGCCAGAGCTGAGCCACCCACGCCAGCAGCAGGATGGCCGGGCCGGGGCCCTTAAAGACAGCTGGGTGGGGAAGCAGGGGCGGAGAGCAGCTGGCCAGCCACAGCCAGACTTAGCCCTGTGAAAAGGGAATTGCAAGGTCTCGTTGGGTGGGGAACGGGGAGGAGAGGCCTTCTCCTGTTCAGGTTCAGGGCCTGTTTGAATTCTCTGGCCCAGAAGAGCAGCCCACTGGGAGCCTGTCTGTTCCTGCCTGCAACTCCGCGCCTGTCCCAGCCCCAGGGACTCTTCTGCTCCCATTGTTTCTGGCACCCCACACCCCAGCCCAAGAATAAAGATAAACACCCCTTGCCCATGGCCCCGCCTGCCTGCCCGCCCTCCCCGCCCCGGTGACTCAGGCTGGTGGCCCGGTGGCAGAGGCCCTGCTCGGCCTGGCTCTGCTCAGCTGCCTACATCTGCTGCTGATTTCCTTCTCTGAAGCAGCAGTCCTTCATGTCTCTTCGACCTAAATTAGGGTTGGTTTTTCCCCCCTTAGGGTGGGTTTTTTTTTCCCCTGGATTAAAAAAAGTGGTACCTTTCTCCCCTGTGGTGTGCACATTATTATAGTGTCTGTTCGCTTTAGAGGGGACAAGAAAGAGCGTGAACTTGGACAAGTCCAGTTTAATTGTGATGTACGGCTGCCGAGGTCTCCTGTCCACTCTGGCCGATTCTGAGCCAAACCAGTTTTCCATGGCCAGACGGGCCGGTTTCCACAGCGTTTCCTGTCAGGAAGTTCCCCCGCCCACTGTGCGCTGTTAAATGGATCCTTTTCATTCCTTTTCCTCTTATAAACTTCCCTTTCAGGTCATCCTGAAGGGAGAGTGAGGATGTGGCCGGCAGGGGGAAGGGAACCCCATGCTCCATTTGCCAAAGGGAGGAGGCTGGCAGGACCTGGCTGGGGTCACACACCTGGGGTCCCAGCCCCAAGGTGAACTGTAGGGTGACCGACTCCTCTGCAGAAGGAGCTCCGCCTCAGCTCCCAAACGAGGCAGTTAGGGGCCCACCTGTCCACCCTTCCCCGCCAAGAGGAGGTGGATACTGGTGAAGTGGGATTTGAGGAGTAATGGGAAGAGTACCCCATCCTAAAAATACCTCCCTCCTTCTCCCATCCTAAAAATACCTCTGCCACAAACTTCCCACGGAGAGTGAAATTCTACCTTTCCCATTTCGGTCTTTGCTTGTTTGCTTGTTGCAAGCGCCTTGAGGAGGCACTAATAAGGCCTGGCCAGCTCACCCCCTGCCTCCATGAAGTGAGTGTGGGAAGCTGGTGGCCCGCCTTCAGGAGCGGGACGTGGGCAGGCTGGGCATCCCTGGGGAAAGGTGAGCTGGAGTTGGGTGCCTAAGGCAAACCTGGTCAACGGGAGTGATTGTCCAGGCACTGGCTGGGGAGGAGGGAGAGGTAACTTTTCCTTCCTTGTCCTGTAAGCTGCACGTATCAGCTCACATTTAATTCTTGGATCCATTTTGTAACGTAAGTACCCTTCCCCCGTTTGGGGTATTCTTACCCGTTTTACAGATGAAGAGTGTTAGTCACTCAGTTGTGTCCAACTCTTTGTGACCCTGTAGACTGTTGCCTGCCAGGCTCTTCTGTCCTAGAACTCTCCAGGCAAGAATTCTGGAGTGGGTTGCCATATGAGGAACTTGAAATTCACAGAAGTAAAGTGTCACGTGATCCCACACGCAGCTGGGACTAGAGATAGTGACTGATTCCAGAGATCAAATGCCTTCCTCACACCTCAGGCGGTCTCCAAGGGGCATCCATGCTTCATTCATTCATTCATTATTAAACTTATATAACATGAAATTCACCATTTAAAGGTATTATTCACGTGCATCAAGTACATAGATTGTGAGCAGCAGTTACTGCTATTCATCTCCAGAACCTCTTTTTATCATCCCAAACTGCAACTCCATAACCATTAAACAATAGTTCCTTATTCTCCACCCCTCAGCCCCTGGCAGCCACCATTTTGCTCTCTGTCTCTGCGGATTTGTCAATTTCAAGTATGTCATATGGACAAAATCATACAATGTTTGTCTTTCTGTGACTGGCTTATTTCAACTAACATAATATTTTCAAGGTTCATTCATGATGAAGCATGTTTCAAAGCATCATTCCTTTTTGTGGTTTTTGTGTGGGTATACTTATCCAGTCACCTGTTGTTGTATTTGGGGTGGTTTCCACCTCTTGGCTATTGTGAATAATGCTTATGAACATGGTTGTAAAAATCTCTCTCAGAGTCCTTGTTTTCAATTTGTTTGGGGATATACCCAGAAGTGGGATTGTTGATCATATGGTAATTCTATGTTTAATTTTTTGAGGAATCACCTTACTGTTTTCCATAGCAGCTGCAACATTTTGCATTCCAGTCAGCAATGCACAAGCATTCCAATTTCTCTACATTCTCACCAGCACCTTTTGGTTTCTTGACAGTAGCCAGCCAAATGAGTGTGAGGTAGTATCTCCTTATGATTTTGATTTGAATTTACCTAATGATTAGTGATACTGACCATCTTTTCATGTGCTTATTGGTCATTTGAATATCTTTGGAGAACTGTCTAGTCAATCCTTGGCTCATTTTTGAGTTGAGTTGTTGTGGGTTTTTCTGTTTTATTTTGGTGGCATTGAGTCATCCATGATCTTTACTCCAAATTAAAGATAATCAGGAATTTTTCAGAGACTCTTAGGTCATCATTTATGTTCATAACAAGGACCTGGGTTAGCTGCAGTGGCTTTCTGAACCAGCTAAACAGTATGTATAGTGCTTTTGTGTAAAGGGTGTTCTATTGCATTTGCGATATCTTAGAATCCATAGTTCTCGTGAAATGTTCATTCATTTATCGTGTTTGTACATTGTGATGGACCAGACACTGTGCTGCAGGCATTAAAGGAGGATGACATGATCCCTGCCCTTAAGGAGCTGCTGGGAAGAAGCAGTTGCAATCAAAATGGCATGTGCACATTTTCTGAACCAGAATTCTTGGTGTATACTCTAATGGGAATTTTTGGTGTACAAGGCTGGGCTATGAGGCATGCTGGGAAAGGGGATGATGCAGGCTCAGGAGGAAGCTAAGGAAAGAATCAGCACAGAAATATCAGGAAAGATGGGGGAGGCGGTCCCTGGTATCTATCTTCTTATCCAGAAACTGTCATGATGGCATGTTTGCATCCCTCCCTCCATCACGCACAGGTGCCTGTCCACCTTTGTAGCTGCTCTGGGCTTCAAGTCTGGTGCAAACTTTTAAGGGAGTGACAGGGTGTAGGCATGCAAAGTAGGACTTGAAGGGGAGTCTCTGACCTGACCTCTTGGTGCTGTTTCAGGGCAGGGGGTTTCTCTTCTCCAGGAGAACACTGCGTGGAAAGAGGTGTGGCCCCATGTTGGGACGGGCAGGTTCTTCCCAGCGTTGCTGGGTTCTTGAAAGACCGTGGACAGCCTCTGCCTCCTGCCACCTCTATACTTTGACTGGCAAGGCAGCACCAATTCTTTTCTCAGACGGTGCCATCCAATGGCAGTGTCTTTGTGACTTTGACCGCAGGAGGCCAGGTATCAGTCTGTAGCCTGGGGCTTGTCATACCAGCTCCTAGTGGAGTTAATTCTAGAATCGAGCAGGCAGCACCAAACTTTGTTTTCTAGGATGTCAGGGCCCCAAAGTATGCCATTCCTCACTCGCTAGAGTCAAACCTCAGTGTGGACCTTGGTTCAGTGATCTGTGCCTCCTAACGCCTGGCACATCATGCCTGCTTAGCATGTGTGTGTTGAGTGGGTGAAGCAGTGAGTCCGTCTGCCTCCTTGGCATCCCCTTGAAGTCTTACAGACCTGGGTTTGGGTCCTGGCTCTGCCAGGTAAGTGAAGTCACCTCTGAGAGCCTCTGTTGCCTCCCCTGTGAAATGGGGCAGCAGTCCCAGGAGCCTCACCCAGAGCCTGACACATCCCTTCCCTCTTCCTCTCCACCAGGGGCCAGACTGGACTCCCCTGAAGTGATTGCCCAGCCACTAACCCCATGAGCCTTTTATCACATTTTTTTGCCGAGTCTCCCACCTGGGCTCGAATCCTTCCACTCATTTGTGCCTCTCCTGGGGACACTGAACACCTTTCTGGCTCCACTCACAGGGCGGTGGGGAGGCCTTCTGGTCAAGAGTCCTGGAATTGGAAGGGACAGAGCCAGGCACGCGCAGCTCGAAGCCTTGCCCGTGATAACAGAGGCTCCCAGATGGGAGTCGGGGGCGGGGGGCGGTGCGAGAGGCCAGAGTGTCCTGACCGGCTGACCTGCTCTCGTGGGCCTCCCCTGGCCACAAGGCGGGGATTTCTTCAGCGGGCCTGCTTACAGCCGCCTGCCCTATTCGGGGTAGACCCGGGGGTGGCCCCTTTCCACAGTCTGGGGATGACAGAGGGCACGTGGGTGAGATAGCTGGAGGGCACACTTGTCATCCCGTCAGATGCACTGTGGGTAAGCAGAGAAGTGAGGAGGACCTTTCTGGGGAGAGGATGTCAGCGGGGCCCTGAGAATGGCGGGGAGCTGATGGGACGAGGAAGGGCAGAGCCCTTTCAGGTTGGAGCAGGGAGGACGGGAATGAGGAGAGGTGTGCCGCCCACAGAACCGCGGGGACAGGTGAGTCCAGTCCTGAGGAGACAATGTGTCCATCTGTTCAGCCAGTGAGGCAACAATGGTGTGTGTGAGCACCTGTCTGCACCTGGCCCTGCCTGGGGCAGGGGATCAAAGGTGGGCGGGACACTGTGTGTGTCCCCACCCCGGGAGGTGGGTGAGCTCCTAGTGGGTGCTGCGTGCCCTTGCGGGGGCAGGGAGGGCAGGAGGCAGAGCTGCTTCTCTTCTCAAATGCAGTGCCCTGCTGGCCTCTCCCACTGCGATGGCCTCGGCCTCCACCTGAGAGGGCCTGTGAGCTCAGGCCCTGAAATGCAGGCCTCAGGGCTGTCGCTTGCTGAAGCCAGGAGGGCCCTGAGAGGCAATTCGTGCCCAGAGATTGCAAATTTTAGAGAGCAGCTAACCCCTGTGCTCCTTCCATCTGAAGATGCCGAGACCCCACCCCACAGGCTCTGATTTGTAGGTCCTAGGTGGAGCCGCATTTTTAAAAAGCTTCCAAGTAACTCTACAGTGGTTCTCAGCCTTGTGCACATGGAGAGGCCCTGGGAGTTTAAAACACCAGTGCCCAGGCCCCCTCCTTGGAGAATCTGGTTCAGCTGGTCTGAGGTTGGGATCTGGACGCTGGTGGTTTTAAGAGATCCTGCAGTGATGTAACATGGGTTGGCACCTACAGGACTCATGTTTGAGGACCACCAATTTATCCAACTATCGCACATTAGTCAGAGTTCTCCAGAGAAGCAGAGCTGACAGTGTGTGTGTGTGTGTGTGTGTGTGTGTGTGTGTGTGTGTNTAACAAGGACCTGGGTTAGCTGCAGTGGCTTTCTGAACCAGCTAAACAGTATGTATAGTGCTTTTGTGTAAAGTGTGTTTTATTGCATTTGCGATATCTTAGAATCCATAGTTCTCGTGAAATGTTCATTCATTTATCGTGTTTGTACATTGTGATGGACCAGACACTGTGCTGCAGGCATTAAAGGAGGATGACATGATCCCTGCCCTTAAGGAGCTGCTGGGAAGAAGCAGTTGCAATCAAAATGGCATGTGCACATTTTCTGAACCAGAATTCTTGGTGTATACTCTAATGGGAATTTTTGGTGTACAAGGCTGGGCTATGAGGCATGCTGGGAAAGGGGATGATGCAGGCTCAGGAGGAAGCTAAGGAAAGAATCAGCACAGAAATATCAGGAAAGATGGGGGAGGCGGTCCCTGGTATCTATCTTCTTATCCAGAAACTGTCATGATGGCATGTTTGCATCCCTCCCTCCATCACGCACAGGTGCCTGTCCACCTTTGTAGCTGCTCTGGGCTTCAAGTCTGGTGCAAACTTTTAAGGGAGTGACAGGGTGTAGGCATGCAAAGTAGGACTTGAAGGGGAGTCTCTGACCTGACCTCTTGGTGCTGTTTCAGGGCAGGGGGTTTCTCTTCTCCAGGAGAACACTGCGTGGAAAGAGGTGTGGCCCCATGTTGGGACGGGCAGGTTCTTCCCAGCGTTGCTGGGTTCTTGAAAGACCGTGGACAGCCTCTGCCTCCTGCCACCTCTATACTTTGACTGGCAAGGCAGCACCAATTCTTTTCTCAGACGGTGCCATCCAATGGCAGTGTCTTTGTGACTTTGACCGCAGGAGGCCAGGTATCAGTCTGTAGCCTGGGGCTTGTCATACCAGCTCCTAGTGGAGTTAATTCTAGAATCGAGCAGGCAGCACCAAACTTTGTTTTCTAGGATGTCAGGGCCCCAAAGTATGCCATTCCTCACTCGCTAGAGTCAAACCTCAGTGTGGACCTTGGTTCAGTGATCTGTGCCTCCTAACGCCTGGCACATCATGCCTGCTTAGCATGTGTGTGTTGAGTGGGTGAAGCAGTGAGTCCGTCTGCCTCCTTGGCATCCCCTTGAAGTCTTACAGACCTGGGTTTGGGTCCTGGCTCTGCCAGGTAAGTGAAGTCACCTCTGAGAGCCTCTGTTGCCTCCCCTGTGAAATGGGGCAGCAGTCCCAGGAGCCTCACCCAGAGCCTGACACATCCCTTCCCTCTTCCTCTCCACCAGGGGCCAGACTGGACTCCCCTGAAGTGATTGCCCAGCCACTAACCCCATGAGCCTTTTATCACATTTTTTTGCCGAGTCTCCCACCTGGGCTCGAATCCTTCCACTCATTTGTGCCTCTCCTGGGGACACTGAACACCTTTCTGGCTCCACTCACAGGGCGGTGGGGAGGCCTTCTGGTCAAGAGTCCTGGAATTGGAAGGGACAGAGCCAGGCACGCGCAGCTCGAAGCCTTGCCCGTGATAACAGAGGCTCCCAGATGGGAGTCGGGGGCGGGGGGCGGTGCGAGAGGCCAGAGTGTCCTGACCGGCTGACCTGCTCTCGTGGGCCTCCCCTGGCCACAAGGCGGGGATTTCTTCAGCGGGCCTGCTTACAGCCGCCTGCCCTATTCGGGGTAGACCCGGGGGTGGCCCCTTTCCACAGTCTGGGGATGACAGAGGGCACGTGGGTGAGATAGCTGGAGGGCACACTTGTCATCCCGTCAGATGCACTGTGGGTAAGCAGAGAAGTGAGGAGGACCTTTCTGGGGAGAGGATGTCAGCGGGGCCCTGAGAATGGCGGGGAGCTGATGGGACGAGGAAGGGCAGAGCCCTTTCAGGTTGGAGCAGGGAGGACGGGAATGAGGAGAGGTGTGCCGCCCACAGAACCGCGGGGACAGGTGAGTCCAGTCCTGAGGAGACAATGTGTCCATCTGTTCAGCCAGTGAGGCAACAATGGTGTGTGTGAGCACCTGTCTGCACCTGGCCCTGCCTGGGGCAGGGGATCAAAGGTGGGCGGGACACTGTGTGTGTCCCCACCCCGGGAGGTGGGTGAGCTCCTAGTGGGTGCTGCGTGCCCTTGCGGGGGCAGGGAGGGCAGGAGGCAGAGCTGCTTCTCTTCTCAAATGCAGTGCCCTGCTGGCCTCTCCCACTGCGATGGCCTCGGCCTCCACCTGAGAGGGCCTGTGAGCTCAGGCCCTGAAATGCAGGCCTCAGGGCTGTCGCTTGCTGAAGCCAGGAGGGCCCTGAGAGGCAATTCGTGCCCAGAGATTGCAAATTTTAGAGAGCAGCTAACCCCTGTGCTCCTTCCATCTGAAGATGCCGAGACCCCACCCCACAGGCTCTGATTTGTAGGTCCTAGGTGGAGCCGCATTTTTAAAAAGCTTCCAAGTAACTCTACAGTGGTTCTCAGCCTTGTGCACATGGAGAGGCCCTGGGAGTTTAAAACACCAGTGCCCAGGCCCCCTCCTTGGAGAATCTGGTTCAGCTGGTCTGAGGTTGGGATCTGGACGCTGGTGGTTTTAAGAGATCCTGCAGTGATGTAACATGGGTTGGCACCTACAGGACTCATGTTTGAGGACCACCAATTTATCCAACTATCGCACATTAGTCAGAGTTCTCCAGAGAAGCAGAGCTGACAGTGTGTGTGTGTGTGTGTGTGTGTGTGTGTGTGTGTGTGTGTACAGAGAGCAAGAAGGGGAGGTTTATTTCAAGGAATTGGCTCATGTCATTGTGAGAGTTGGCAAGTTCAAAATCTGCAGGACAGGCCCGCGGGCTGGAGACCCAGGTTAGAGCTGATGTTGCGGTTCAGGCCTGAAGTAAGTCTGAAGGCGGAACTTCCTCCTCCCCTGGGGATCCCAGTCTCTTTTCTCTTAGGGTCTTGAACTGACTGGATGAGACCCACACTTATTATGGAGGGTCATCTGCTTTACTCAGAATCTACTGATGTAAATGTTAATCTCATCTAAAAAATACTGCCTAGACTGATCTATCTAGACTGGTGTGTGAACAAATATCTGGGAGCTGGGGCCTAGACAAGTTGACACACCTCCACTGAGCCATCACCCACCTCATTTTGCAAAGACAGGAACTAAGGCCCAGAGAAACAGAGCAACTTATCCAGGGCCCAATACCTGGTTCTTCCATTGCTCTTTTATTTGTCATAGACTCAGAGATCATCAAACCTTGAAGAGACCATGAAGTTTGTTCAGCTTGTTCACTGACAGGGGAAGCTATGAGTCAACGGGGCGACCACCCTTTCCAGGTCATGCATCTTGCCAGAGAGGAGCTGGATCTTAATCCCAAGACATCAAATGCCCTGCAGCTGCTCCTTCCTCTCCTCCCAGTTGCAGCGCAGTAAGAGCAAAGAGAAGGACGTCTCTGTCACCATGTAGACGAGCCCCACCTCTCTCCCCAGGCCCCAGCCCGAAGACTCCCTCTTCAAGATCCTGGGAACCGGGAGGGGTCAGTGTACACTGACACCACCTCTCAGTAGTGGGAAGGGTCGGGAGGCCCCCCAGTGGTTGCCGACTTCCTGCATTTATGCCCAGGTCCCGCCGCTATCTATAATTTTGTGGCTGCTTCATTTGTGTTCGGGTTTACACACTAATGCATCATCCACAGAGTTGGTCTCTGCACCTCACCTCTTGTTCAGCATTAAATATGGCTTGTGAAGCGGAATTTGCTTCCAATCAAAGCCCAGCTGTGGTGGTTCATCTTGTATGTCACCCTCATCCCTGGCCCTAAGGGCTTCAGAGCACCCATGTCAATGGGGTGTGCAGACCCTCTGAGATATGCATGTGATGTTGGCCAGAGACTGTGATCCAGCCGAGGCCTGGATACAGCAGGCTGTGGGCAGACGGAGGACTCCAGGGACAGGGCAGAAAGCCAGGGCTGGCAGGGCCACGGGTGTCACTGGGCCCGGCATGGAAACTGAAGATTCGGCTGGCCAGGAGATGACTCCTGGCCAGCAGATGAAGGGAGAGCAGACTCTGTCTGCTGGAGACAGGAGATCCTCAAAGGCAGGGCTGCCTCACCCAGAAAGCTTCCGTACGGGGGCTGGTTTCAGGGAGAGGGAGGGCCAGAAAACAGAGCCGCAAGTCCTGATGCTGAGTTGGCTCCAGGGTTGCGTGCTTAGTCGCTTCAGTCGTGACTGACTCTCTGCGACCCCATGGACCATGGCCCGCCAGGCTCCTCTGTCCATGGGATTCTCCAGGCAAGAACACTGGAGTGGGTTGCCATTTCCTTCTCCAAACTCCAGGGGTGAGGGATGGATGAAAAGATGGGCTCTCCCCACCTGCCCTCCTCATGTGATGGCAGAAAGCTGGAGTCTGAATAACACCACTTCTCAGAGCCCTGGGCAGGAAGCTATGTTGTGTGGTAGAGGCGGCCCATAGGCTGGGAGCCCAGGGACCCAGGCAAGGCCCCTTCTACCCCTGTGACCTTGAGGAGGCTGGCTCTAGTTGGAGCCAGGCCAGGAGGTCAGCCTCCAAACTCCTGTTCCGAGGGCTCTGTCCTCTGTTTCAAAGCTTTCCAACATGCCACCCAATACCGACTCCTCAGCCCTCCCGTCGGGGCCTGAATCCCACAAAGGCTTTCACAGTGAGGACCTCCCCCAACCAAAAAGGCATGTCAGATCTTGACAGTCGACATCTTTGACCAGGGAGTCCTTTTTGGGGTGGAGGAAGGGAGGATATTTAGTAATGGTCTCAGGAAGCCGGGATTATGAGCCACCCACTGTGGCTTTTGCCTCTCTATAAATTAGACTGTCCCCTGCCCTTTTCCTTAGCCCCTTAGTCGCTTCCCCTTGCTCCCATTCATTCCCTCCTCCTAGAGAGACCACCACCCCTTATTCCCCCTTCCTCTTCCTGTTTCTATCACCATTCTTCCCCTTCCCAATAACTTGCATGGCCAGTGGTGTAGACGGTGGACTCAAGGCCTGAGGGTCAGGTGCCCTGGATCCTCCATGGGGGTGGGCAGTTGGCCTGAAGAGCTCACATGTACTGCTCTTGAGCTAATCCAGAAATCCTTGAAAACTTGAGTGTAGAATAAAAAAGAGCTCCTCATTAAAATCTACCCTGGTGGGAATCCCCAGTGGTGGGAATGGTGAGCTGGGTAGCATCATTTCAGGCTGGGAGAAAAGAAGTACGTTGGGGTGTTGAGAGCTTAGTAAGGTGCCCTCCAATCACCCCATCACAGCAGCTACCCACGTGTGGGGCCAGTCCTTCTGCTTCCCAGGAGATTGGAGCCGCCTTCTCATCCCTCGTGGCCATATTGCTCAAATTTCCAAGATAATTATCCACCCTTGTCTTGACAGTGACTCAGAAAGTCCTGTTGAAGAGGACTGGATTGCCAGAGATAAATATCACTACTGTCACCATCCTTATTAATGAACATTTAAGAACCTGTCACTCACAAAATACCATGAAAGTTCTGGGCTGTATGGAAAAAAGAAATAGTTTGACATGATTATGCTCTGGAGACCCTTACCTTCCAGTCCTATAGGCTATAGTTTTCTCAAAATCTACAAAACAAGGGTGTTAAACCAAGTAATCCCACAGCCCCGTGTAACTAAATCTGACTCTGCTCAGTGGGCATCACTGAACCCTGGGACCACAGCTGGCTGTGGCAAGTGGCCGTTTGCTTATTTATGTGACCCATATTGCTACCTCTCGCTCTTTCTCTCCTCTCTCTACAACTCCCTTGGCTCCCTTTTCTCCTTGTCTTGATTTCATTCACTTGTAATCCCCTGCTTCTTCCCATCTTCATCACATCTGTCTCCTCCCCTTCTGCCCCTCCATGCTCCTTCAGAGCCAGAGGCAGAGGGCTGCTCCCTCTCAGGGTTGCCAGGGTTGAACAGTCCACAGGGACAACAGGAATTCTTTCTCGGAATTGACTGGGGCAGGGCCTCTCAAGGGTGTTGGTCGGGACTGTAAGCCCTGCATACTGTGTCTCGGGAAGCTGAATCACATGATCACAAAAGGCAGTGGAGGCGGGAGGTTTATATAGAAGCTGGAGATCCTCTAGGTGAGCTACCATCCCACTCTGCTCAGGCCCAGGGGATTCCCAGAATATGGGGCTTTCAAATTCTTAAACCAGGACACTCTTGAGAAAACCAAGATTAATTGGTCTCACCTTGGGCTTTGGGTGGTGGGAAGCAGGGAGGGTAACCTGCAAGGTGAGGTTGCTATGTAATAATCCTTTCTGGGGTCCTGGCAGACAGAGTCACAGACTCCTACCCACAGCAGAGAGCTGAGAAGGGATGGCAAAAGAAGGATGCCCTGTGCCCGCTGTGGTTCCCAGTGCCAGAACCAGCACCCTGGTGTGGCTAGGAGTGCAAGCTGCATTGTCTGCCTAGGAAGATATCTTTTCCCCTCTCTGGGCCTCAGCATCCTCACCTATAGAAGATCCCACCCAGCCCCAATATGCTAGAAGCCTTCTTAAGATGTACGCAAACCGAATTCCCAGTTCCCTCCACCATTATCCCAACTGTTGGTTGTTGGATGCTGTCACGTGGAGCCCTTAGAATGGAGCAGACCGCTGACTCACTGCACGTCTCAGGACTTGAGACTTTACCACTCCTGGCTCAGTCTCCTCCTAGGAAAACGGGAGCAGACATAACCCGCTCACAGGGTCATTGGAAGAATTCAATGAGGTAATACATATACAAGAGCCCACTCATGACCTGGCACATAGGAGGTGTGGAGGTGGTGCATGAAATTAAAACTGCTCCATGTGTCCAACTTGCTCAGGGCTCAGGGGCTCTGTGGGTGAGGTGAGATGCGAGGTGTAGACATCGTCAGCCAGAGTGGAATCCTTTAGGATAGATGCTCCCAGCTCACCCAGCTCCTTCTGGGAGAGGAGAGGAGGGAATGTCTCCCAGGGATGAAATCTCTTCACAGGCCTCAATCGGACACTCTCCTCACCTTTCAAACTGTGAATACTCAGGAACAAAAAGGGGTGTCTCACAGTTGGCTGAGGTTATAGCAATTGTGAAGCATGATTGTGCTGAAGGTTTTTAGAGGAAATTCTCCTTATCCTGATCCATAAATTGTTTAATCAGAAGAAATAAGACTCTCTCATTTTCCCCTTGGGAATTTAATTCATGCAGTTTTCTAGCTTAGCATTTTGCTCTCCTTGGCTGCATGTGAGCACAGGGGCGCAGTGTACCGGCGGGTGACGCTGCTAGAAGGGCCAGGCTTGCCCAGCATTTGCTGCTTACTGAGAGCTTTGTCATTTATATTCCTGGGTCATCTCTTCTCAGGAAAGTCAAGGCAATGCTGACCACTTCAAGATGACAAGGCCCACGGGTGCTCAGTGAGTCACTCAACAAACATGCCCGATGCCTGCTGGTGTGAAGCTCCATACTCCATCCTGTGCTGGGTAGAGAGGAGCAAACCATTTTTACTGTCAAGGAACTCACATTCCAGCCCTGGGGGGTGGGGAGCTCATCTTTTTTAAAGATGAGGATCCCTTTCTGAAGCTCAAAGCATTTCATGGACCTCTGCCTGGCTCCACCTGGATCCTGTGATTCAGTAATGTTTTTATGTGCCTTTGGGTTGAATCTGTCACAATCCCATCTGCTCGCATTTGAAAACTGGCCAAATGTGTATGTGTGCAAAATAGTTTGTTCAACATATTCATGGAGTAGGGGCTTCTTATGTGTCTGAAGACCCTCTGCCCTCATCTCCAACAGCCTGAGGGGCTTAATTAATGAATGTTCAGGACGGTTGGAAGGAGACTGGGGGCTCAGACTGTTGGAGAAGGTGAGGGCCTCCCTGACAAAGGAAGGAGGAAGCCACGGGCTCCAAGGTCGGAGAGCATAGAGCGGCGGCCTCCGTTACAGACCATGGTGAATGTCCGGGCGAAGAGAAAAAGGAAGGGACGGAACTTCCTGGGGGATATAAGTAATCCAGCTTTTGTCAGCATTTGTCCATTGTTCATTTTAGGAAGCCTTCGTCACTACCCTTCTTTCTGATGAGCTTTGCATCAGGAGACATGTTGTTCCTTTTACAACTTTAATAACCGAAGCTTTGTAAATTGCCTATAGACATTTCCAAGGGGTCTTGCTCTCCTCCCTGGGTGGACAATCCCTCTGCCTGTGAAGGCCAGAGCAGGGTCACACTCCTGTCCCTACCCCGTCCAGTCCCACCCCAGCCCCTCCTAACACCGTGGCTGCCTGGTCAGCACCTTTCAGACACCTGGGATTGGACTGGGGACACGCTTCTCTCCATTCCTGGCAGCCCCCTTGCCCCATGGGTATGGGGATTCCTGACGCCCAGAGCTCATCCCACAGCACCCTCTGTGGTCTCTCTACCCCTATCCTAACCCCCCACTCTCAGCACCTCACATCCAAGTGGCTTCTCCCTCCTCTCCCCCAGGTTGATCACAATCACACCCACTTTACAGCTGCATCTGTACGTGGTCAGAGCTGGGAGAGAGGGAGGGCAAGTGCCTAACCTGAGGAGGAGGTGGCGCCTGGGCCAGGTCCGAAAGGATGAGCTGAGTTAGCCCACTAGAGGTCGGGAGGCAGGGGGTACTGAGGAAGTTGACAGGCAGCAAGGACAAGGTGGTGGAAACCGGGCATGCTGGCTCTGGTTCTTGGGGGCAGGCAGGAGGCAGGGTAGGCAGGGCCCACATGGTGAATCCTGGCATCTGTACTGGGAGCTGGTGGCGAGAATCGATTCACTTCTGAATAAGCAACAGCAGGAATGGAGAGGAGAGCACAGGTGATGAAGATGGTGCAGGGAGAGGCCGTGATGTTGGGAGCAGGAGATTGAGAGAGAGAGACTGAGACATGCTCCCAGCCCAGGTCTGGACCAGAATGGCTAGTGGTGGCGGTAGGCAGAGGATGGACTCCTGGGTTCCTGCGAAGTCAGCTCCTGACTCCTCTCTCTTCCAATGACTGCAGCCTATTTGTTTGTTTCTTCCCCCTTGCGCTTCCCCCGCTGGCATGAACTCCCCAGAAAAGCTAAAAATGCATCTCATCTGACCCAAATCAGAGGGTGGATGAGCCGGGGCTTTATTACACACTGGTTAAAACGGGTCTTGTGGGAGAGGATGGGCTCCGTTATAATTGTATCTTTGGTCACCTCCACCCACCCAGCCAAGAAACTGGTGGGGCTGCCTCTGTTTAGACACCATTTTACAAAAGGCCTCCCCTCCTCCCTTCAGTTCTTTTGGGTTAGTCTTGAAAACTCAGCCCACTGGCCTGGGAAAGAGTAGGGAGAAGAGCCTGGGCGGGTTTGGAGCTGTGTCTCTGGGGTCTGGGGCAGCAGCTCCAGAGAGACTGGGGGTGGGAGTGGGGCTTCTTAAAAGCAGTAGCAGCAACTCCCTAGGCAGTATTCCTCTTTATGATTCTCGAACTTCTAAATGAGGCATACCATCTATTTAGAATTGAGCATCAGAAGTGGGGGCTGTTACTCCAGCTTTGAAAGGAATATTTTTGGAAAGGGTGTGGTGCCAGCATTCAGTGGCGTTAGTAAGAAGTAACAGCCCTTTCCAGGTCCCCCTCCCACTCAGTCCCTCTGGGAGACCCCTGGGGTGAATCATGACCGTGACTCACTGTGGAACACTCGGGAATGTTCACGAGTGCTCCCACGTGGATGCTCCAGTGTGAGCGTGAGCCGTGGCTCTCAGGGGGTGGGTTTGCAGGTATTCTGTGCAGGTTGAGTTGTTTGCATGCTTATAAGGCTACTAGTCAAGCAGGAAAAATCGTGTATTAATGTCCTGTGGCCTTTCAGTTACATACTCACCTTCTCTTCGCAAATAGGAAGTCAGAAAATGATTGTTGGTCTCACCCTTTGTTCTTAGACCTCACTCGGCATGATGGGAGATATGGGGGAATTATAAAGCACATATGTTTCTTGTTTCTTGAGGAAGCAAGATTATATAAGATTAAACAACACTGTGTGTGTGTGCTCTCAATCACTCTGTAGTGTCCAACTCTTGGCAGCCTTATGGACTGTAGCCCCCCAGGTTCCTCTGTCCACGTGATTTCCCAGGCAAGAATACTGGAGTGGGTTGCCATTTCTTTTTCCAGGTGATCTTGCTAACCTAGGGATCAACCCGTGTCTCCTGCGTCTTCTGAATCGGCAGGTGGATTCTTTACCACGGAGCCACCTGGGAAGCCCAAATAAGATTATATGTGAAAAGCAGTAAAGACAATAAATGAGCAAGGGCCAGAGATAAGGTCCTAATTCCTGAGGGGTGGGGGTGGTGGTGAGAGGAATGTACATTAGTCAGCTGTTGCTGTGTAACAAAAATGCTCCCAAACTTCAGCAGCTTAAAACGACACTAAACACTTATTCTCATGATTTTATAGTCAGAAATTCAAAAGCAGCTTAGCTGGGGAGATCTGGCTCAGGTTTCCCAGAAAGTTATAGTCAAGACACTGACTGACTGGGATCATGTTAACTTTGATTAGGATTGAAAAACCTGCTTCCAGGTTGGCTCACTTAGCCATCAACAACTTGGAGCTGGTTGTTGGTGAGGTCTCAGTTCCCCTTCACTTAGACCCCTCCATAGGCTGCTTCTGTATCTCCCAACATCAGCAGGAGTAACCAGAGAAAGCAGGGCAAAAGTGGCAATGTCTTTCATCACTTAGTTTTGGAAATCTCACATCATCACTTCCCTGGCCACATCAACCAACCCTGATACAATGTGGGAGGGAATTCACAAGGTGTGAATGCCAGAAAGTGAGATTCTTTGGGCGCCAACCTGACATATAATGAAATAAATGGAAATGGGAGCAGGGGAGCAAGAGAGAGGGAGAGAGGGAGATGCGGTCAAGGGCTTTTGGTTTGCCTTAGGTGACAGACGAAGGGTATTAGGCAAGAAGTGAGACTCAACTATAGCCTTGAAGAGACTGTTGGGTAGAGACATGGACCTGGCAGCTTAAAGCAGCAGGCACGAGGCTGGGATGAGCATGGTGTGTTTGGAGGGCAATGCACAAGCCAGCTTTAAAGAGAGATTCCATGTCAGAGAGCCCTGGGAAATAAAGTCAAGACCAGACAATGGAGGTCTAGGATGGGCAGACTGGAATGGTGGGATCTCTTAAATAAAGGGAGCCATCAAGAGTTCTGCAGTGCAGAAATGACCAGATCCAGGTCGGGAGGCTCAGCCTCTTCCTGTCTGAGTGCCTTGAATGAGTCCCTTTAATCCTTTAGGCTCAGTAGTCACACCTGTAAAATGGGAATGATGAATGAGTTAATAACTGTGTAATAGGTGTTGACTGGAAAACAGTCAGGTTTTGATTATCATGAAGATCATCATTTGCAATCAGACCTTCCTAAGGTTCTTGAAGTTCAGAAGGTGCCAAAACAACCTCCTGGCTCCTTCTCCCTGTGTTCTCTGTGGCTATATGATAAATGTTGGACTAACCAGTGTTGACCTCCTGAGGCTGAAACTGGGGGCTCTTCTACTTTTAGAAAATCCACTGCTCTGTATAGCCTGCCTTTCTAGCCACAGGAACCGTGCTGTGTCATAGGCAGATTCTAGTCAGACCGTAGGCCACTCCTAATATCCTACAATTGTATCCTACAGGACTAGATGGCAACCAAAGGCTGTTCTCATTCAGTTCTTATCTGATCCTCACAACCGCCTATGGGGTAGATGGCCCAGTGTCATTAACTCCAGTTTACAGACAGAAAAATAGATCGATTAGTTGAAAGGCCCCAGAACAAATCAGCAGTGATCAGACATTACAAAAAAATACCAAAGAGTCTGGGAGTTTTGTGAGAGAAGGGAGAGCATTTAATCATTCCACATTTTTAGTAGTAGTGGCTTTAATATTCAAATACCACCCAAAAGTACATATAGGAAAATAAATTACCTTCTACCCCTCACTGGCAGCTCTCCAACACCATCTCAGAAAGAACTAGTACCCAGTTCTGAATGTGTCTTTCTAAAGATAGCCCATGCAGCTACCAAAAAATATGTATTTGTCGTCATCGTTTTCTTTCCAAACATGGTAACAAATCACACTCTATGTTGCAGTTGAATCTTAGAGCTATTCTCCATACATCCACATACAGATATGTCTCATTCTTTTTAATGGTTGCATACTACTCCATGGTGTATCCAGCTAGCGCTCCATTGATGAACATTGATGCTTCCAGTCTTTGGCTATAGGAACAATACTGCAGGGATTAGTTTTGTGCCTACGTTAGTTACGTGTGATAATGAAACCAATATTTATAGGGGAAATTTCTTGATCATCAGAGTTAAGATCTCTCTGTAATCTTTATGTCTTTAATCCTGAGTGATGCTGAGCATTTTTCACATATTTAAAAGCTAGAAGGAAATGGCAACCGACTCCAGTGTTCTTGCCTGGAGAATCCCAGGGACGGGGGAGCCTGGTGGGCTACTGTCTATGGGCTCGCACAGAGTCAGACACGACTGAAGTGACTTAGCAGCAGTAGTAGCAGTATTTCTTTTTCTGTGATCACCTTGTTTTGTTTTGTTTTGTTTTTTTAGCTAAAACAGTTTTTGCAATTTTCCAGCAAGGTATAGGTCTCTTCCTGATTTAATATAAGCTTTTGCTATAAAGGAGATTAGCCCTCATCATATGTTTTGCAAATATTTTTTCCCAGCTTATTTATTTCTTCTCTTTGAGATGATGAAACAATTTTCTGATTTTTTTCATGATTCTTTTTAAAAATTCTAAAATTATTGCTGTACTTATCATTTACTTTGGTATAAGGAGTGGGGAAGGGGTCTGAATTTTGTTTCATTTGTTTCCTATATGATTGGCCAGTTGTCCCCATCCTACTTATTGAAAAATCCATCTTAAAATAAAATAGAATTTCCACCTTTACTATTTGCTAAGTTCACATGTATATAAATTTGTATGAGTCTGTTTATGGGCATCTTCTTGATCTGTCTCTCTGTTCATGATCCAGTATCAAATATTCTATTTTTATGACTTTATAATGTGTTTTCATATCTGGTAATGCTGGTCCCCTTGCTCCCATTAGTCATCTGTTTTAGAAATCTCTTGGCTATTAAGTGCCTATTTTTCCATGCGAACTTTAGAGTTAGCTTATCTAATTTCAATAGAAATTCTGCTTGATATTTTTATTGGGACCATATTGCATTGATTGAACTATTTAGGGGGGAACTGGCATGTTTACAGTATTATAGCTCCCTACCCGAACGCAGCTATACTTTCTATTTAAAGAGTGCTTCAGTCATGTTTTAAAACTCTCTTTGTATAGACCTTGCACATTTCTTATGAGCTTATTCTTAGGTGTTATATCTATTTTCTTTGCCAAGAAAATGGGATCCTCTATGTTTTTGAGCTTGTCCATTGTTTGTATAGGAAAGTATCCAGTAATATCTTCTGCAAATAATGTTTTTCACCAACTCTTTCCTCTTTAACCTTGTATTTCTTCAACATTTTTGATCTTGAGACTTCAAAGAGAGACCAGACTTCCAAGATACAAAGAAATTGCTGAGCCGGTTCTGGGGCTTTTTTTGGCTTTGGGGGGCTGGGGACTGAGGGGTGGGGGATTCTTGTCCCTTGAGAATATTTTCACTGTAATTTATAGTAGTCTTGGGATCAAAATTCTCAGTGCAAATGGATGATGAACGGTGGTGGTCGGGAGATGGGGGATGGGATAGTTAACTTTGTAAGGTGCGGACAGTCAGACACCTTCCCCAGAGGGTGTGAAAGCGTCCTGCCCTTGGTACCGGCTGGGGCTTGTGGACTTGTGGGACACACTTGTGGCTGAGCCACTGTGGCGGAGGAAGGACAGCTCTCGTCCCCTGAAATGTGCCCTGGAGAAACCAACACAAGAGAGGCTGGACTCCAGGGACTGTGCTCAAAAGCGGGTGTTTGCTGTACACGCTCAAGGAGTTGCTCTATCACAGCTGCCTGGTGCTGGGGTTCTGCCCAGACCTCCACCTACTGGCTCCCACATCCCCAGTTGTAGGACCCAGCCCACACCAAGCCCACACCAAGGTTCCCTCTTGGTCCGTATTTCTCTTTAGTGTTTTGCTGTGGGTTATTCTTGTTTGTGTGTGTGTGTGCGTCTGTGTGTGTGTTAGTCACTCAGTTGTGTCCGACTCTTTGCAATCCCATGGACTGTACCCTGCCAGGTTCCTCTGTCCATGGAATTCTCTAGGCAAGAATACTGAAGGGGGGTGCCATTCCCCTCTCCAGAGGATCTTCCCAACCCAGGGATTGAACCTGCGTCTCCTGCCTCTCCTGCATCGGCAGGTTGTTTCTTTACTGTCTGAGCCACCAGGGAAAACTGTGGGTTATTCTTACTGGTCAAGAAAGCCAGAAGCCCCTCAAAATTAGATGCAAGGTCTTGTTCAGAGCCCCACACAGCATGAAGCCCCAGGCAAGATGCGGCAAGTAGTCATTATCTGTGACTTGATTCCCATTCCGTGAGTAAACCACTTGTGACAGAAGAGTTTCCACTCACATCCTAATTGCCCTTTCTTTGGGGATGGCTCCTGGAACCCAACAGCCGTCAGTTGTGCAGTGGGCAAGCGGGAAAATTACACCCAAGGAGGGACTGGGCTCAAGTGTAAATAAGAAAAGGAAATGCTTGGACTTTCTCAGTGCAATAAAAGTTCTATATAATAATATTATATGGAACTGTGCAATTACGCCCGAAAATTGCAAGCTTCCCGTTTGTCCTCCCAGCCAAATGCCAGGCGGTTCTCGTGGCGGATGGCGTCTGCTTGGAAGAAAAGTGCAAGTTTTGAGGCAAATCTGAGGTTTCACTTCCTTTGGAAAACACAGGCAGGGGTGGGATCAGGAGGCCATCCGGCTGGGCCTCTCATCCGGATCTTATCTCCAAATTGAGGTGGATGGGGCACAGAGGTCGAGGTGGCTGTTAGAGCTGAGGCGTAACTAGAACATCTTACACCTGGACGAAGCCTGGAGAGTGATCCTGCCCTCCTCTGCCCATGGGCCCCTCCCCTTGGAGCTTCTCCCCACCCGGTCCCCCTCCCCCGGGGAGGTTTGGAGCAGGCAGAGGGGCAGGGGTGTGGCTCTGAGCAATGGGTCAGAAGATACCCGATCCTAGCCAGTTTTCGGCCACCCTGCCCTGCCCCGCCAGGACTGCCTGTTGCTGACCCCTCCTCAGATGCAGTGCCAAGTAGATTTCTGCCCCCATCCAGATACTTCCCTGACTTCCTTCCCCCGGCCTCTTACACAGGGGTGCGGGTGCGTCTGAGGTCTCCTCTCCCTGCCATCGCTTCCTCAGTGGAGTCCCCGCCCTGACCCGCCCCAGGGGGCCCTGTCCTCACCTCTGGGCTAGTTCTGAACTCAGCTTTTTTCTCTCCCAGTTCTCTGTGAGTTCTTTAGGAATTCCATCCATCCCTTCTGTCCCTCTTTCTCCAGCCCCAAATGGGTAAACTCTGCTTAGGAAATCTGGGGCCCGGTGGCTTGGGCTCGAACCCCAGCTCCGTTTCAGTTTCTCTGTTTGAAAATAGGCTTTGCAGGGTAAAGACAAAAGAGCCTGCCTGCAGTGCAGGAGAGCCAAGTTCGATCCCGGAGTGGGGAAGATCCCCTGGAGAAGGAAATGGCAACCCACTCCAGTATTCTTGCTTGGAGAATCCCATGTAGCCTGGAGGGCTACAAAGAGTCACGGGGTCACAAGAGTCGGACACAACTGAGCAACTATCAAGTGAAAGAATCTACGTCCTATATCTAGGTCAACAACTCACACCATGCGAAACACCCAGCACCCAAGGTCCGTCTCCACGGCTAGTTTCATCTCCACTGCTAGCGTCATTCAGGTAGCTGGAGGAATCTCAGAAGCAGCCCTCTGTCTCCACATGTCACATCTCTGGCAAGCTGGGTGCCTGTCTGTCTCCCACGCTCCCCACACAGGGCCTCTAGGATTGTTTGTAATGAATGAGGGCACATTCTGGGGAAGCAACTTCCAGACCCTGCCCTGGCCAACTTCCAGACTCCATGCCTGTCCCTGGCCAGTCTGAGAGCTGGGAAGATAAACCCAGAGCGGGCCTCCTCGCCCTTCTTTCAGGGCGTGGAGAGGGAACTTATTATACATCTTTGATCAGCTGGTCACGTGTCCATCATCCTGCCTGGTGTGGTCAAATACTAATCCCCTCCTGACCTTGCAGATAGAACACTTGTCCTCTGAAAGCCCAGTGTGCGTGCATAGTTATTTCCCTGTATAACCTGGCAGCGTCTCTGAGACACCTGTGGTGAGGTTGAGGGTGTGGGGGACGGAATCAGGAAGTTCACGGTCTGGTACAGCAGCCCCAAGACTGCAGAAGCTGAGCTGTTCATGCCCTCAGAATCCAGAGATCCGCCCTGGAACCTAAAGACTGAAGTGGGTCGCTGGAGGATGCCATAGCAACAGCAAGGGACCTTCACAGCCTCCTGCTCTCACATAAAAGTAGCTGCAGCTCAGAAAGGGCATGTGGCCAATCCAAGGTCACCAAGAACTCAGCTGCATAGCAGAGATGAATTGTCAGTGCAGACTGGAATTGTACCTCCTCTCCCAAAGCATTGTCGCCCCCCTCTGCCAACTGCACACCTGGGCATGTCTCAGCACCTCCTCTTCAGGCCCTTTCCCAGAACAGAGCTCTGGCCCTGTCACCTGGAGTGGCTTCCCTTCTCCCACCGTCAAGTTCCCTGGTTCCGCAGCAATAGGCAAAGTGCAGGGAGCCCTGAGTGCGCAGGTCAAAGTGGCCTGAAGGCAGGGCGAGCTCCGGCAGGCCAGCTGTGCAGACACTTTGGTGCCTTTTAAAAGAAACCCTAAAATATATCCCCAGGAAGGGTTCAAATAAGTGGGGACTCAACCTACTCCAAGCACAACTCCTTAAATAACTCACACAGTCTAAACCATTCCCACTCCTCTGCAGGAGACAGCCCCTTTGGGCAGAAATGCTAAGAGAATAGGGCTCCCCAGGGGGCTCCTGTGTGGCCCCCACCTCCCCACCTGCAGGGAGTTCGTGGCTGTGGGGAGCACAGCCCACCAGCCTGCCAGCAGGGACGCCTGGAGAAGGCAGCAGAGGCAGCTGGGATTCTGAAACTCAGTAACCCAGGGCCTAGTGCTGTTTATGGGAAACAAGTGATTTATTTTATTATCCAAATTTTCAGCAGTTTAATAAGGTTTAATAAGCCTCCCAAGGAGTTTTCTGGCTCAGGAAATCTCCTGTAATAAACACAAGCAGTAAATCCTTTATTCTGAACATAAAGAGGTGTGTAGTATTTCTTAAAAGAAAACAAGTCTTTCCCCTCCACCCCGCCCCGCCTCTCTCTCTAATAAATAAAGGATGAACAAATGATTAAAGAACAACCGTTTGAAGGGATACCACTTATTTGTCCAGCCCAGACTCCCATGGCCAACCCAGGCAGCGCAGGGAACCNTGCCTGTCTGTCTCCCACGCTCCCCACACAGGGCCTCTAGGATTGTTTGTAATGAATGAGGGCACATTCTGGGGAAGCAACTTCCAGACCCTGCCCTGGCCAACTTCCAGACTCCATGCCTGTCCCTGGCCAGTCTGAGAGCTGGGAAGATAAACCCAGAGCGGGCCTCCTCGCCCTTCTTTCAGGGCGTGGAGAGGGAACTTATTATACATCTTTGATCAGCTGGTCACGTGTCCATCATCCTGCCTGGTGTGGTCAAATACTAATCCCCTCCTGACCTTGCAGATAGAACACTTGTCCTCTGAAAGCCCAGTGTGCGTGCATAGTTATTTCCCTGTATAACCTGGCAGCGTCTCTGAGACACCTGTGGTGAGGTTGAGGGTGTGGGGGACGGAATCAGGAAGTTCACGGTCTGGTACAGCAGCCCCAAGACTGCAGAAGCTGAGCTGTTCATGCCCTCAGAATCCAGAGATCCGCCCTGGAACCTAAAGACTGAAGTGGGTCGCTGGAGGATGCCATAGCACCAGCAAGGGACCTTCACAGCCTCCTGCTCTCACATAAAAGTAGCTGCAGCTCAGAAAGGGCATGTGGCCAATCCAAGGTCACCAAGAACTCAGCTGCATAGCAGAGATGAATTGTCAGTGCAGACTGGAATTGTACCTCCTCTCCCAAAGCATTGTCGCCCCCCTCTGCCAACTGCACACCTGGGCATGTCTCAGCACCTCCTCTTCAGGCCCTTTCCCAGAACAGAGCTCTGGCCCTGTCACCTGGAGTGGCTTCCCTTCTCCCACCGTCAAGTTCCCTGGTTCCGCAGCAATAGGCAAAGTGCAGGGAGCCCTGAGTGCGCAGGTCAAAGTGGCCTGAAGGCAGGGCGAGCTCCGGCAGGCCAGCTGTGCAGACACTTTGGTGCCTTTTAAAAGAAACCCTAAAATATATCCCCAGGAAGGGTTCAAATAAGTGGGGACTCAACCTACTCCAAGCACAACTCCTTAAATAACTCACACAGTCTAAACCATTCCCACTCCTCTGCAGGAGACAGCCCCTTTGGGCAGAAATGCTAAGAGAATAGGGCTCCCCAGGGGGCTCCTGTGTGGCCCCCACCTCCCCACCTGCAGGGAGTTCGTGGCTGTGGGGAGCACAGCCCACCAGCCTGCCAGCAGGGACGCCTGGAGAAGGCAGCAGAGGCAGCTGGGATTCTGAAACTCAGTAACCCAGGGCCGAGTGCTGTTTATGGGAAACAAGTGATTTATTTTATTATCCAAATTTTCAGCAGTTTAATAAGGTTTAATAAGCCTCCCAAGGAGTTTTCTGGCTCAGGAAATCTCCTGTAATAAACACAAGCAGTAAATCCTTTATTCTGAACATAAAGAGGTGTGTAGTATTTCTTAAAAGAAAACAAGTCTTTCCCCTCCACCCCGCCCCGCCTCTCTCTCTAATAAATAAAGGATGAACAAATGATTAAAGAACAACCGTTTGAAGGGATACCACTTATTTGTCCAGCCCAGACTCCCATGGCCAACCCAGGCAGCGCAGGGAACCCTCCCCACGGCAGCTTCGGGTGGTCTCAGCCCCCACAGCCTTGCTCCAGGCCACGCTACCCTTAGACAACCCAGCCCAAAGGGCACAGCAGGGGTGCGCCAGAGTACGGCCTCAGGGAGTATGTGAGCTCTGCAGCATTATCGCTGGACTTTGTCACTTGACCTCACTTCCCTTTTGTTCCCTGGCCTGTAAAATGGATATCGTACAGGCTTCACCTGCCACCATGAAGATGAAAGTGCTTTAAAAAGTAGTAGTAGTAGTGAAAGTCACCCAGTCGTGTCTGACTCTTGCAATCCCATGGACTGTAGCCCACCAGGCTCCTCTGTCCCTGGGATTCTCCAGGCAAGAATACTGGAGTGGGTTGCCATTTCCTTCTCCAGGGGATCTTCCCGACCCAGGGATCGAACCCAAGTCTCCTGCATTGCAGGTAGATTCTTTACCAATTGAGCTATGAGGGAAGCCCCACTTTGAAAAGTAACAGGCTCTAAGCCACCCCTTGAGGGAGGGGGTGGGGGCAGAGGCCCCAGTATGCCCACCTGGAGTTCACCTAGATGCTGTGAAGAGCAGGTTCCTCCGAAAGTGGGAGTGTTAGTCACTCAGCCATGTCTGACCATTTGTGGCCCCATGGACTGTAGCCCGCCAGGCTCCTCTGTCCGTGGAATTCTCCAGGCAAGCGTACTGGACTGCATTGCCGTTCCCTTCTTTCACTTTCACGGGATGCTGTGAAGAGCAGGTTCCTCTAGGGGGAGATTCAACAGCTCAGACACTCGGGTGTCCCAGCCCCACCCTCGGGACCAAAGCCCAGGAAGACAGCTGCCCCTCGTGGTTTGTCGCCCATCACTCCAGCTGCCCTCTGGGGTATGCCCACGTCTGTCCCGAGTGTGTCTCAGGACACACTTTGGATAAAAACCAAACCCGTGTGGGATATGGAGGGGTACTGATGGTGAGGGTGGGGGTGAAAAGAGATAGATGCCACAGCAGACAGTGGGCAGGGTGTGGGTGACAAGTCAGGGGGTCTGGGGTCTCTATCACTTCCTGACCTTGTTCTGTGACCCTGGGTGGGTCATTTCACCAGCATGAGCTTAGGTTTCTCACCAGCACGTGGGCCAAATAATTCCTTCTGTACTAGGGGATCCTAAGAAAATGTATAGAGGGAAGTGGGTATGCGCCACAAACACGCAGCATGGTAAGTCAGGGGCTTTGGACAGCAGTAAGGCAGGGACTCAAATATCTGGTCTCAGGAGCAAAAGCTCAGGGCCACAAGGAGTTGGGATGTGGGGAGAACCCCTCTGTGTTGGGTCATGAACACAGGAGTGCCTGCCTGCCAGGCTGGTTCTGCCCTTTCACATGGTGTCCTATGAGTGGAGGGGTCAGGCATTGGCGGGGGTCGGGGAGATGGTGAGCAGGCAGGGAATGAGGGGGCATGACCATGTGTGGCAGAGAGGGCCTGCATTCCAGCTGTCAGAGAGCATCTGGCACTGCTGTCACCATTAGCAGAGGAGGGAGACCCAGAGCTCATTTCACAGAAACCAGGCAGCTCCAAGCCCTGGGCCAGAGGCTGAGCTGGGGACCGCGGGCTCCAGGCATGTCTTGGCAGGGTGGCAGAGCAGGTGGGGCAGCCCTCTGCTGGAGGTGCTCCGGGAGGCGGGGCGCAGGCTGGAAGTTGAGGAGCCCCTGCCCTTCCTTCCAGCCCACGTCTGGCCCCAGCCTCTGGGGCATTCCAGGGCCGAGGGGTGTGGCTGCCCTGCTTAGGGGAACTGCCAAGGGCAGGGTAGGGTGCGCCCAGCAGGGCTCCATGGGGCCGGCCAGCTGCTTGAGCCAGGCCTCCCTGCCCTGCCCCTGCCCTGGCCCGCCAGCGCCGGGCAGGTTTCTGTGCCTATACGGACCACAGAGACGCTAAGAACCTGCTCAGAGGAGGCAGCCAGCTGCTACCTAGTCTCATTCCCAAATCTGGAAAAGAATCCCCATGCCTTCTCTGCCCCTGCAGAACCCTACTCTTGCCCTCCTGGAGACACTGATTCTGCCAGGCCTGGGCAGGGAAGGGGCTAGAGGCTGGAGGTGTGGGTGGGGGTACTCCCAGGGCAGAAAGAGCCTGCCAGCTGGGGCCAGTTCGCCATGGGGATTTGGCAGATGGAAACATCACTCTGGGCCCCAGATTTGCTGACCTGAGCGTGATTCAAGGAGGTGCTGGATTTGTGCATCACAATAGAACTGTCCTGAAAGTCACATCACTGAGGCAACCATGGAGGACAGGAAAGAGACGGGACTGGAGTAGAAATCAAGCTGTGTGACTTGGGGCAAGTGACTCAGCCTCTCTGATCCCCATCAAACAGGAATCATAATAAGGATGAAATGAACAGATAGAAATACTTATGAATGATAGAAAGTGAAAGAAAGTGAAAGTGAAGTCGCTCAGTCGTGTCCGACTCTGCGATCCGTGGACTGTAGCCCACCAAGCTCCTCCATCCATGGGATTCTCCAGACAAGAATACCGGAGTGGGTTGCCATTTCCTTCTCCAGGGGATCTTCCCGACCCAGGGATCAAACCCAGGTCTCCCACATTGCAGGCGGACGCTTTAACCTCTGCACCAGCAGGGCAGCCTATCGGGTGTATCGGGTGTATCCTTAGCCTATCCTAAGGCAGAGGATTGGGGCTGCCCACCACCTTTTGTAGGGACTTGTGGCTCAGACGGAAAAGCGTCTGCCTACAATGCAGGAATGAAAGTGAAAGTGAAGTCGCTCACTCGTGTCCAGCTCTTTGAGACCCCATGGACTGTAGCATAGCAGGCTCCTCCGTCCATGGGATTTTCCAGGCAAGAGTGCTGGAGTAGATTGCCATTTCCTTCTCCAGGGGAATCTTCCCGACCCAGGAATCGAACCCGGGTCTCCCGCATTGCAGGGAGACCGTCTGAGCCACCAGGGAAGCCCCGGTTCATTCTCTGGGTTGGGAAGATCTCCTGGAGAAGGAAACGGCAATCCACTCCATTATTCTTGCCTGGATAATCCCATGGATGGAGGAATCTGGCAGGCTACAGTCCATGGGGTTGCAAAGAGTCGGACATAACTTCACTTTCTTTCTTTTCTTACCACCTTTTGTGACTCTAAACCTCTCCCTACCGTGTATTTGAACCAACCTCGTTCATTCAGCATCTCCCATGTTCCTGCTTGATAGCATCCTGGTAATAATACAGACATATAAGAGACAAACTCTGCCCTGGGGCAGATGAGAGCCATGCAATTACTTCCCCAGTTACTAGATAGGCAAACTTGAGAGCAGCAGGAGTATATGCAAAACTGACCCATCCCTGCATTTCATGTTCCTAGTAAAGCCAGCCCTAGAACACGGGGCACCTACCAGCCAGGCAGCCGCACATCTGGCGGGGGGCACAAGCTTGGGCATCAAAGCATCTAGCTCTAGTTCTAGCTCTGATACTAATGTGCTATGTGACCCTGGGCATCAGCTCCTCTCTGTGCCTCATTTTCTTCATCTGTAAAATAGGCATAAAGTTTCTACCCGCCTTGCCTGCCTCTTTGGGTTAGGAGTCCATGAGACAGGATGTATGGAAGGACCTAGGATGATTATGGTGTCCTCCACATGCCAGGGTAGCGCTGGGAGTGTCTTTGGGAGAGGTGATTAAATAGTGTGATCTCTGCAAAACTATACAGAAAGCAAATTAGTTTCTGGTATGATCCCATCTCCCTCTGCCGAGACCCTGTTAGGACACTGTTCCCTGCTGGACTTCATAATTGCCAGCAGTGGTTGAGCACCTCCTCTGTCCCAGCAGCACTGACCTCACTTGATTGGCCCAGCCACTCTGTGGGGTGGACATTATTATCATCCCCATGAGCAGATAAAGAAACTGAGCTCAGGAGGGTGATACTAAGTACCCGAGGCCAGGAAGTGGACCCAGGATGTCTGAAAGCAAGGTCCTCACTATCCACCTCCCATCAGAAACCCTCTGTGGTCAGATGGCCATCAGCCAAGTTCAGGCACATGCTGGTTGGGAGCAAGTTCTTATGAGAGCCTACTCTGTACCCAGGTTCAGCACACTTTCAGGGGGACTCAAGAGATCCAAAGTTTTCCAGATCCAAATGCTGTGGGACTGGTCCTTCCTGCCTCTCTGCCCAACGAAATCCTCTCTGTCCTTCACAGCTCAGAAAGGGCCCCTCCTCCAAACCTGCTTGGATCCCTCAGCCCACAGGGGTCTGCTGTCTCCCTGTCCTTATTTCTCATGTGCCCTCAGTCCTGAGTCCCCCAGGCCTCCATGGGTCTCAGGCCCCTGGTGCACACCCCTCAGCTCTATCTCTGATTAAATCTCTAAACCTCTGACAGTTAGGGTCCCAACCCTCACCCCCATATGGACTTTGTAGGAGCAGCATGGTAAAGAGGAATGAACATGAACTTTGGTGCCAAATGCAGCCAAGTTCAAATCTTGGCTCAGACACTGTGTCTGCCATTGGGCAAGTCACTCACCCTCTCCATACTCTTTGCTGCTAAATTGGAGGTGATGATAAGAATGTGTACCTTTCAGGGTTGTGTTGGGTGAAGATGGATTAGAGGTTCAATGGCAGACATGTTACAGGTACTTGATTAATTGTAGCTGGTATTGATTGTTATTAGAAATGTTGGCTTGCTTGCTTGAATGATGGGGTTATTAGAATAGGACACAAATGAAAAACAAAAATTCAAGTCACACTCAAAAAATTAGTTCTGGAGGACTTCTAGAGCCAGGTTTTTCAATGCATTTCTGTAAGTCCACTCTCCAAAGGCTCCACCTCCATCTCCTCTCCATTGCTCTCGTAGGAGCAGGCCCTCCCCTTCTTTTGCTGGTAAAGCTCCCTGTAGTGGAAGGGGGCAGGTAGAGTACCTGAGGCAAGTGATATTCTTACGCTGCAACTGAATAAACCTGGGCCAGAGCTGAGAAACGCTGCCCTTGCCAGACAAGCTCTGCGGACACACCTTGGCTTCTAGAACCTTCCACTGAGGGCACAGGCCCAGGGGAGGCTGTGGTGGGCTTCACATCCTCTGTAATGGGGACCACACCTGTACCCTTCCTCCATTTTCAAGCACTTCTTTCCCCCTTTCCGTCCTCTGCCTTTACTTCTGGGCTCTGTATTTTTTCCAGCCCCTTCCTACAAGCCTCTCCTAACTGTTAAAGAGGTTTGGTTTTGCTTTTCGTGTGTGTGTGATTTTCTTTCCTGAGCATGTTATTCTTGGAGACAGAGTACCTTCACTCGGGCCATGGGAGGGAGGGCCCGGGTGGGAAGGGGGGCTGGACGTTGCAGTCCTTCTGGAACACTGCTGTCTGCAGACCCTCCAGGCATGGGACTCTCAGGGTCACCAGGGAAGCTACTAGAGTGCAGGGTGGGGGTACTTCTCCCCCAAAAGTCAATAAAACAGCAAGGCACAGCCCCCATTCCCCTGCTACCTCCTGCCAGGAAAAACAGCCCCCGCTCCCAGCTCTATGGTTACTTCTGTTCCTCCAGGAATGGGACAAAGACTCCAAACCATGCCACGGTGAGAAGTCGCTGCTGGACAGACCAACCTTCAAGTCCAGAGTCACCCAGGCCTATTGGCCCCTCCTCGTGGCCTGATTCACTTCATGCTTCTAGCTCCTCAAGGTCGTGTGTGCAGGTGTGCTAAATCCCTTCCGTCATGCTCAACTCTTTGTGACCCATGGACTGTAGCCTGTCAGGCTCCTCTGTCCATGGGATTCTCCAGGCAAGGATACTGGAGTGAGTTGTCATGCCATTCTCCAGGGGATCTTCCCAACCCAGGGATCAAACTCATGCCTCTTATGTCTCCAGCACTGGCAGGCAGGTTCTTTACCACTAGTGCCACCTGGGAAGCCCCTCCTCACAGTCATGACTCCAGTTACCAGACTTCCCCTGTTCATCCAATGACAAGATGAGAAAAAAGAAGCTCAGAGAGGTGGTGGGGCCTCTCAAAGTCACACAGCTGTGGCTCCTGACCCCCAGGCCCTAGCAGACCAGGCTCCCAAAGCATGGGAGGCAGGACATGTCAAGTCAGGGTGGTGCGATCCATTCCTTGGAGCGCTCAAGCGAGATCCTGACCACTCCCATCCCATCCAGTAGGTTCCCAGCTCCTCTATTTAAGAACATGGGGATGAGTCTAAGGAATTATGGGAATTTTTCCTGAAAAACATTTCAAAAACATTTTTGTCTTTAAATGAATAAGCCCTTGGCAAGCAAGAAAGCTTCCTTGAAAGAACTAATTTCCTGAGGTCTTACCGACTTGGGCTTTTAACAGTTGAAGGGGCGTTTCATTCACAAATGGCGTTTTCAATGGAAAAGCATCCTCTGAGGGTCAGGACCCTGCTACCATTAGGGTAGCTTTGTGGGAATTAGAAAAAGGTATCATTTTCTCAATACATCTACTTTCATCTATTAAACCAGTGTCATAATATTCTAATTTTGTTCAGTTCAGTTCAGTTCAGTTGCTCAGTCATGTCCGACTCTTTATGACCCCATGAATTGTAGCACGCCAGGCCTCCCTGTCCATCACCAACTCCCGGAGTTTACTCAAACTCACGTTCATCGAGTCGGTGATGCCATCCAGCCATCTCATCCTTGGTCGTCCCCTTCTCCTCCTGCCCCGAATCCCTCCCAGCATCAGAGTCTTTTCCAATGAGTCAACTCTTCGCATGAGGTGGCCAACTTATTGGAGTTTCAGCTTTAGCATCAGTCCTTCCAAAGAACACCCAGGACTGATCTCCTTTAGAATGGACTGGTTGGATCTCCTTGCAGTCCAAGGGACTCTCAAGAGTTTTCTCCAACACCACAGTTCAAAAGCATCAATTTTTCAGCACTCAGCTTTCTTCAGAGTCCAACTCTCACATCCATACATGACCACAGGAAAAACCATAGCCATCACTAGATGGACCTTTGTTGGAAAAACAATGTCTCTGCTTTTGAATATGCTATCTAGGTTGGTCATAACTTTCCTTCCAAGGAGTAAGCGTCTTTTAATTTCATGGCTGTAATCACCATCTGCAGTGATTTTGGAGCCCAAAAATATAAAGTCTGACACTGTTTCCACTGTTTCCCCATCTATTTGCCATGAAGTGATGGGACCGGATGCCATGATCTTCGTTTTCTGAATGTTAAGCTTTTAGCCAACTTTTTCACTCTCCTCTTTCACTTTCATCAAGAGGCTTTTTAGCTCCTCTTCACTTTCTGCCATAAGGGTGGTGTCATCTGCATATCTGAGGTGATTGATATTTCTCCCGACAATCTTGATTCCAGCTTGTGTTTCTTCCAGCCCAGCATTTCTCATGATGTACTCTGCATATGAGTTAAATAAGCAGGGTGACAATAGACAGCCTTGATGTCGTCCTTTTCCTATTTGGAACCAGTCTGTTGTTCCATGTCCAGTTNAGTGAAATGTGTGTTGTTTCTGATCAGCCCATTTTTTCCCTTGGGAGAAGAGGACACCATAGCAAAGGGAATTTCAAAATTGGGTCCCACAAAATGTAAAGGAATGAACACAGGCAAATGAATCATTCACTGAATCTCTTTGAGTTCTTGCATATTGTTAAAAAATGATGGGTGGGTTTGACTATTCAAAAATGGGGATACATTATAAAAATGATACCCTCTTCATAAAAAAGAAAGCTAGGCTGTAATTTTTCCAGGGGTCAGATGGGTACCATGCATATTTTTATAATCTCTTTGGGGTGTTGGAGTGGGACTGTTGGTGTTATTACAGGAGAAGGAATTCTGACATGTAGTTTTCTCTCCTTTTTCTGAGGTTGTGGTGGACAAGCAGGCATTCGGATTTTGCAACTCTAACTAAAATGACACCCCTGCTTCATGGTTTGGGGCTGTTTTTGCAAGAGTGGGCACAGATGGTGTTTCTGTCTCCTCTAGAGAATATTTTAGGATGTAAAGTCTCTGAAATAAATTATTCAACTGAGGTCAAAATAGTCTTCTGGAAAAAATCATATATGAATAGGAAATAAGAACAACCTGGCTGAGGCCGAAAAAAAAAGGAAAATGCATCTGGTTTTTAGAAATGGTAATATTTGTAATAATGTTTGTATTGGGAATGTAATGAGACATGGATTGTGGAAGGGAGTGCAGCTTTACTCGGGAAATTTAGTTGACTGTCTGTTCTTTCATCCCCTCCCCTCCTTAACTCCCCTCCTCCTTTTTCACTTTTCTTCCCTCATTTTCCCTTCTCTCCCCCACTCTTCCTTCTTATTCTCCACCCTCATCCCCCAACACACACACAGGGATTGGTGAAGAGTAGACAGAGGTCTTTATTTCTAAAACTTTGATGAGGATATGAATGTCCTGGAGATTCTGTTCAGCTTTAGATTCTGTAGGTCTGGGGTGAGGTTTGAGAGTCTGTGTTTCCAACAAGCTTCCAGATTAAGGCTTCTTTCCTAGACTGCAGATCATACTTAGAGTAACATGTGCTAGAGGAAGTTTTATCATTACAAATACATGGTAGAGTGGAGTAACACTATGATTTGCTAGGCTAGTAAATGAATTCTTTCACTCATTCCTTCAACCAGTATTTAATGAAAACTGCACTGTGCTGGGGTCTGTGCCTGGTATTCGGGCAAAAATGATGAGTCTAACAGACACTATCCCTTTGTTAAGACCCTAGTACATATGACCAACATTAATCTGATAATCACATACTGAAATTTAATATTGTACCTATATTAAGTCCAATGAAGGAGAAGTGCAGGGGTGATAAGATCTTAAAATGTGGTGTCTTTATTAGAGGGTCAGGAAAGACTTCCCTGAGGAAGTGATATTGAGTTGAGTAACGAATAATAAGAGTCATTATTATTATCACAGAAAGAAGTCACCCATTACTGAACACTTACACTGGGCTGGTACCTTACTATCTCCATGCATTATCTCATTGAATCCTCACAGCAACCTTGTAAGGTAGGTGCTATGATTATCCAGATTCACAGAAGAGAGGCCTGAGGCTCAGAGAACCTATAGAGGTCACACAGCTAGCACAGAGCTAATCATGACTCCAATGCAGATAATACATAGTCTCAATGACTCCACTGCTTCCGTTTATCACCTAGGACAGTAACTACGATCACTGAATCAATTGAATCTAATGAATTAGCTCTTTGCTTTTTGTTGTATTTAAAAACAGCCACAGTGAGATCTGTTCTGCTCTTGCTGATACAATGTCACAGGGAGAACTCTGAGCAGGAATCAGAAAACAGGATTTGGAATTCTAGCTTTGCCAATAATGGGCTTTGGGATTAGGCAACAGCCATGACAGCTGCCGCATTTCAAGTACCTATTGTATGCTTGAGATGTTGCCAGGAGCTTAACATATGATTATCCCAAATTTTCAAGATAATTTTTGTCAGATCACAGTTGTGTATTAATATCTGCGTTTTATAGGTGAGGAAATTGAAGGAGAAGTTAAAGTATCAAAATTTGTACGAGTTGGGACAGGGACGGGAGAGATCGTTCAATGGTTCTCAAAGTTTTCTGGAGAACATCATGTCTAAGGCCTTTTGGGGGGGACCAAAACTCTTTGTATACTAACATGTAGATATTAGTTATCTATCTTTAATATTGTATTGACATTTGCGCTAATGATTCAAAAGCAATGGTGAAAAAAGTTGTTGGTGTCTTAGCAAAACACACACATATATACATATACATATATATATATGTATATATAAATATTTACTTTTAGCGGGCCATGCTTCACTGTATGAAGGGAGCTTAGTTCCCCAACCAGGAATTAAACTGGTGCCCCCTGCACAGTGAAGTGTAGAACTTTAACCACTGGACCATCAGGGAAAGCCTCCAAATAATTTTTTATTAGTGATGTTAATTGTATAAGTTTAAGTAACATTTTTCCCTCAAGGTGTATGAGTACTTTTGACAAATACACTCGCAATAAATCAACAAAGTTTCAGAAGATCAAAACATAACTGTACTGGAAACTAATGTCTAGAAATAAGTGCTATGTCAATAATCAAAAAGGCCCCCGGTATGATAACCTGAAAGTATATCTTGCCAGTAATATAGTTTTTGAGCTTTCAGGGAAAAATCAGAATTTTTTGAAAACTTGTACCTACCGCCATTAGCTTGTTAACTTTCCAATTCCTAAAGTACCAGCCCCCCCACTTTTAAATGAGAGTTGTGACATTAATGAACCTTTAAAACAAAAGATCTTGGAAGATCTGCAAAACTCAGTGCACTAGGTACCTTCCAAATGTCCAGTGCGGAGTGGTTTTGTTTGTTTTAGATGCATGGGTAAAAGAACCACTGGAAGTACAACACGGACTCGTGGATTTTACTATAACAAAGTCTGAAAAGTCAGTCAATATGGTTTCAGATTCCATATTACAACTAAATTGACGAAAATAATACTTGTCAAATTTTGTCTACTATCAAAGAAGAACAACTATAATTATCTGAAAAAGCTGTTAAACTATTCCCTTCTTTCCCAATTGTGTATCTGTGTGAAGCTGGATTTCCTTTATAAAGTTCAGTCAAAACAACATGTAGTAGATTGAAGGCAGAAGCAAATATGATCATCAAACTGTCTGGTATTAAGTCAGACATTAAATGTCATATAATGTTACTCTTTTTGCCAAACATTTTCTATTTTGAAAAATATAATTACTTCTCAACATATTTATGTTAACATATAATGAATTTATTGATATTATTTTAAAATGAATTAAGAAATATTTTTTAAATTGTCTTAGTTTTGATTTTGAATACAATAAACATCTATAGGCACAATGCACATAAGCAAAGACCTTTGGGATCCTTAACATGTTTTTCTATGAGTATAAAGAAGTCCAGAAGTGAAAGGACACTTGGCATAAGAAGACAGATTTCAGGACGAGATCTTCCTGGCCTCACCAATATCTCGTAAGAGGCATCTGGGGAAAATCATTCCCACTCTCCCTGCCTTATTTTCCCATCTATATCATGCAGATGAAAACAATAGTTCCTATCTCCTTGTGAACGCTAACCAAGTTAATAAGGATACACTCTAAGAACATTTAATGTAGATATTAGGTCTTGTCTGAGCCCAGAGCCAGTGTTCTTCCCACTAGCTACATTTTTCTGAGCATCATCTTCCTTATTTCTGATATTTATTTTTAAAGTCCCTCAGTTAACCTATTGCAAGCCTTTGCAAATATATTCCCTGCTGATTAAGAGCATTATAGTGCAGCATTCTAGCTAGAAGTGATGCCAGCTTAGAAAACATGCTATTTAGTCTTCAAGTGTAGGTTAAATGTACTATCTGGACAAAGGAAGTTATTTAAAGAGCATACCTAGATCTGCTATAGATTTAGAAATGCTCTTTGGATTTGAATTAAATATTTTTTTTAGAACTGACTGACTGATCAAGTATTTTGATTATGAAAGTTAGCACTGCCAACATTCCAATAGGCATCGAGTTGCATTCTGTTTTTTAGCAAATAGAGCCACAGGACTCGTGAGGCGCTGGAGTGGCGGTGTTGGAAACAGATGAAAGTGAATGATGGCAGTAATGTGTATTTTAGGTGTGTCTATCAGAGAAGAGACGATGAATAAATAAAAATATACAGCATGCTAGCTGACACTAAGTACAGTGAAGAGAAAACAGGGGGAGGTAAGGATATGTGATATGAATGTGGCTGCATTTTCACGAGGGTAGGCAGGAAAGGTTTCATTGCAGAGTGAATTTGGAGTAAAGACCTGAGGGAGTGATCCATATGGGTATTTGGGCAAGAGAATGCCAGACAGAGGGAGTAGCAGCTGCAAAGACATAAGAGGAATATTCCTGGCATGTAACAGGGACAGCCAGGAGGCAAGTACAGCTGGAAGAGAGTGGGCAAGGCAGGAGCAGAAGATGTGATCGGAGAGTTAAGGGGTGCCAGACCACAAAGGGTCTTGTTGGCCTTTACACACTGACTTGGAAAGCCATTAAAGACTTTTGGGAAGATCAGTGAAATGCTTTGACCTTCATTTTGACAGACATAGAGAATCTATACCTAGGATATTTTTGCAATAAATATGGCAAGAGAGCCTGGTGACTCGGGTTACAGGGTAGCCATGGAGGTGGTGACACATGGGAAGATTTCGGATCTATTTTGAAACTAGAATCAACAAGATTTGCTGATGTATGGGATGTGTGATTTGACAAAAAGAACTGAATGCAGGATCACTCTAAACCTGAGTACCTGCTAGGATGGAATTTCGGTAACTGAGACAAAGAAGACTCAGGAAAGAACAAACTTGCTGGGAGCAGTAGGGAGAACAGAGATCAGGTCTGAATGTGTTAATTTTAGGATGCCTACTAGGTACCCAGATTTATTTAGATAATACTCAAGGATGATCCAAATCAGTAAAAATAGTTGCTATATTGTTCAGTTCAGTTGCTCAGTCATGTCCAACTCTTCGCGACCCCATGAATTGCACCACACCAGGCCTCCCTGTCCATCACCATCTCCCAGAGTTCACTCATATTGTTAGAAATTGCTAAAAAAATTTCAGGTGGCTGTATTTCTTTCCTGGAAAAAAACAAAAACACCGCCTGAAAAATTACATATAAGAGTATTTCCTAAAAATCATTCTTGTGCAGTTCCAGAACTGAACATGCTACTCCAGGTGCAGTCTTTTTAAAGTTTGGGAAGAAAAGACTTATCTGTTTTGGAAAACAATGCCTCTACTATGGAGCTAAATATAGCTCTTACTTCCCAGTGTACAGGGATCTCTAGCTGGCCTTCCACTCATGTCCATGCTGAACTGACAAATAAATATTCAAGGCTCACCTATCTACCACTCACACTGCATCTGGGTTTAGAATCATTTCAATTTTCTATAGTTCCTTTCGCTTCTTCCACCAATGTAACTCTCTCCACTACCTCCTTCCCCTCTTACTGATGCTGGTGTCGAGTGGCTGCCTGATCCGTTGTCATTAATAGTGAAAACAGTACTTCCCAATTTAGTATCATCTGCAGATTTCATCAACATGCTGTTTGTATTTTTGTCCTAATATTTCCAAAAGATGTCCAATAACATAGATAATCACTTTACAATTAGAACAAATGAAAGGATGAAAAGGGACAGGCTTTAAATGTGGTTTATTTCAATAGCTCCTTTGCACAGAAGATCAGAAAATACTCAAGAAAAAAGGAGCAGGTATAGATCTTTTTTTTTTTTTGAGGACGCCAATCCATTTACGGGTTGGTGAGAATTGGCCAGAAGCCTAAGTGATGTTCCTCATCCACATTATACCACACATACTTTCTAAACAAAGACCAAGAGGAAACACATTTTATAACCTAAAGTCTTTTAGCTTCATCAAATGCCAGAAAGCAAATGCAATGGCAGATACAACACATTAATGTGTTTTGACATAATAATTGTGCCTGTTTCTTCTTAGTAAGCCAAGCTGAGGATTTGCAACCAAATAGAGGCAGGGTGCGGCTATCAAATTACAGATGTGCCCCAGACTTGTGAGGGGCATTTACTTAATGGACCATTTAAACACTTGTCTCCATGTCAGTGATGATACAAACATGACATCTCTGAGCTGGAGAGTCGCTCTTATGCGCACAGAACTTCATGAAGTCATGGGATAGGGCTTGAAGAGGAATTTTTAACTAGGAATAATACATTTCAGGGTTCAGTTGCATGCTCAACACCGCAGAAAGAAATTCACATTTAATGACTATGTGAATCCATGGAACAGGGCCATCTTATTTCATTTCTGCATAGCTAGCTGAAAAGTGAAAGTTGCTCAGTTATGTCTGACTCTGCAATCCCAGGGACTGTAGCCCACCAGGATCCTCTGTCCTTGGGATTTTCCAGGCAAGAATACTGGAGTGGGTTGCCATTTACTCTTCCAGGGGATCTTCCTGACTCAGGGATTAAACTAGCATCTCTTGTGTCTCCAGCAGTAGCAGGCAGATTCTTTACCACTGAACAACCTGGGAAGCCCACATGGATGTAGTATTTTAAGTACACCTTTATTAAAAATATCCACATATAAGTAGACCTGTGTGATTCAAACCCCATATTGTTCAGGGGCCAACTGTTCTGTTATTTCCCCAAAGAAAGGGAGGACTGTTTGGGGACTCCAAAACAACAAAAACAACTCCTGTGTCTCCTGCATTGCAGGCAGATTCTTTACCATTTGAGCCACCATGTAAGCCCAAAGAGAAGCTTTATTTTTCTCATCTCAGAGCTGAGCGACATATTTTTTTTAAAAATTTAATTATTTTTTTAATCGAAGGATAATTGCTTTACAGAATTTTGTTGTTTTCTGTTAAACCTCAACATGAATCAGCCATAGGATACATATATCCCCTTCCTTTCGAAGCTCCCTCCCATCTCCCTCCCCATCCCATCCCTCTAGGTTGATATAGAACCCATTTGCGTTTCCTGAGCTATACAGCAAATTCCTGTTGGCTATCTATTTTACATATGGTAATGTAAGTTTCCATGTTAAGAGAGACATCTTTTTAATACTTTTAGAATGACTTCTCCAACTCTTCTTGAAAATGTTTGTTTTGTTTCTCTCAACTGGAATATTCCTTCTAGCCTAGGTAATTCCCCATCTTAAGAAGTTTTTGGTTAAGTATGATGTTTTGTTTTTGTTTGTTTGGTTTGGCTGCTTGGAACAGAAATCAAATTAGGTAACTTTACTCAAAAGATGAGGATCTAGTATACAGATGCAACGATGCTATAATGGAATGATAAGCAGGAATGCAGAGAGGGCTCAGAAAAGACTAAAAAGAGTGAACTTGAGGGACAGCAGAAAGCAGAGAGCACACCCACTCCATCTTTGTTTGTATATGCACATTTGCTTCATTTTTTTAAAATTTGGTCTCAGCAAAAACTCATCTCTGCTCCTCATTCCACATGGTGGAGGAAAGATGCCCACCCACAGCTCCCAAGGCCACATGTTGTAGTTCCAGACATGGATGCCTGGATAGGACATAAACAGTTTGATTCTCTCACTCTCTGCTCTAATTCCAAATCCCGAGGAAAAACTGACCTAGTTCACCTCAGGCTCTCACTCCTGGTCCTTTTGGCTGTGAAATTCCAGCATGGCTGCTGTCAGTCCATTGCTTTAAGTCAGATGAAAACTAAAGAAATGATCATCGCAGCTCAGAAACTCCAAAACGTTTCTAAAATTGTAGGAGTGCTCAGGGCCAGATAAATTTGGAGAAGGGAAACTAACAGGGCATGAAAAAGCAAAAGTCTAATTCTTATTTTTCCTGCAGAGTAGGGAACAATATTCCAAACATTCCCTGTACCCCTCCCCAAAGAAGCTGTCAAATGATCCTCAGGAGCAACTTGGCAGACGGGTTGGAAAAAAAAAATCAACAGGCTCATCGTAAGTTTTTAACACCTTGAAAACATCAGGCGTGGGCCTTTCTATCTCATGCATTATTCAACCACAAAGCATCTTCCTTCTGACTGGGTTATGTGCTGGTGAAGAAGGGAAAGTTCTATCTTCAGCAAATACATCTCAAGGACTGTCTTAAAACAAAAGGCAAGGGTGTAAGACCTGATCATCTTCTTGATTTGAGTTTTAGGATTTTGGCACATGGACAAACCTCAGTTTGCAAGGATTCCATTTAATTAGTTCAATGAATGTTTTCTGAGCACTTTCAGTCTACCAGATGCTCTGTGAGGCACTTGGAGTTAGACTACTTTTATGATGGCAAGTATCTGAAAACGTAATCTATCAGCTTATATACTTGGAAAGCCCGGAGTAGCCCTGGCTAAATAAACCAAGTGGTTCAAGCAAACATCATCAGAATCCAGGAGCTGTGCTGGATAATTCCTTTTCTCTCCCCAGATCCACTCCACTCTGCCTGTGTTCTAGGAGGCTGGCATATAGAGGTTTGATTAACTGATTTTCTTTCGGGGAATGGTAGGCTCAACAAAATAAACCAAAAAGAAATGGAGGGGGAAAAAATAAATTGGAGTTTTATTCCCCCAGATTTCCTTCCTGTAGAGATGTCACAGCTCTTGACAGACCACAGATTCTCTACCCACCTCCTATTCTATCTCCCCCGCTTCCTTTCTCTCTCTTCTGCTCTTCAGGCCGGGAAGTGTGCATAGCACCCTGACCTTTACTGTCTTAGTTCATCTGAGCTGCTATAACAAAGTACTATAGACTGCATGGCTTATAAACAAAATAATATATTTCTCATAGTTTTGGAGGCTGGGAAGTCCAAAATGAAGATGCCAGCAGAACTGATATGTGGTGAGGGTTTACTGGTTCACAGATGGACACCTCTGGGTTATGTCCTCACATGGTGGAAGGAGCAAAGGATCTCTCTGGAGCCTCTTTTGTTAGGACCCTAATCCCAATGGTGAGGGCTTCACCTTCATGACCTAAGCACTACCTAAAGGCCCTGCCTCCAAGTATGATCATACTGACCATTAGATTTTCAACATATGAATTTAGGAGGATACACACATTCAGTCTATAGCACTAACACAATGGTATGGCAAAACACCCTGTGGAATCTCTCTACTCTGTCCACATCTTTGTTAATGGCTTCTTTGTTAATCTCTCTTTAAATTACCCAATTTGACCACACTGTGATTCTCCTCGTGGAGCCCTGACTAACCCTGGCATCAAGAATAAGCTTGAGGGTTTCCCTGGTGGCTCAGTGGTAGAGTATCCACCTGCCAATGCAGGAGAGACCGGTTTGATTCCTGGTCCGGAAAGATCCCACATGCTGTGGAGCAACCAAGTCCATGCACCATAACCACTGTGTGCTCTAGAGCCCAGGAACCACAACGGATAAGTCCACGTGCTGCAACTACTGAAGTCAGTGTGCCCTAGAGCCTGTGCTCCACAACAAGAACAAGCTACTGCAATGAGAAGCCGGTGCACCGCAACCTCAGAGTAGCCCCTGCATCCACAGCTAGAGAAAAGACCGAGCAGCAACGNCTGCCAGAACTAATCATGAGCTCCAGTGGTGGTGTAACTGTGCAGGTGATTATACCTTATCTCACTAAAGCCCATGAAGTCTGAGTTTCCATCATTCTTGGGAGAAAGTGGAGGCAAAGAGAAGTGCTGTAATGGGTCCAGGGCTTTCCTGATCTTGGATGATAAACAGGGTCATAATCCTGGGTATGAACTTAGGGAGCACTTGCTTCAACCTCTTTGTGTTACATGGGGGAACTGAGCCCAGAGAGGGCAGGAGGCTTGGCCAAAGTCACACAGCTAGTCAGAGGCAGATCCAGGCCCTGAAGCTGGAGTTCCTCATCACCGTGCCCTGTCCAAGGGGCTGTAGCCCCCGGGAGACCCTGGGCTCTGTGTTCCCTGCCCACCAGACCCTGCTCTATTCCTCCTCATTCAGCACGTGGCCCAGATGGTACCAGAACCTGCTCAGATAAGAACCCACCAGATGCTCTGGAGTTCCACCCAGTGCTGACCACTGAATGCACAGTGGGTGGGCATGGCTACGGCCTGCCAGCGTGGGGCTGCTTCTCAGAACTCCCCAGTCCAAATCCGACACGCTCCTCTCTTGCCCTGTGCCCTGGTCTGCCATCTCGTCCCTTTAGCCCGCACCAGGGAGCCAGCCCAAGTCACATCCATGCAAGCCCCATAGGCATTCTCTCTTCCAGCTCCAAGTGCTCCTCGTCTAGAAAGATGAGCCAGAACTTGTGGTCTCATTCCCTTGAGTGAAAGGAAGAGGTCATGGGTCCTGGAGGCTCCCAGGGAGGAGAACGCTTTCCCAGCACCACCCATCCAGACTTCTTGGTAGCCTGATGGTTGGAGAGAAATTCTCTTCCTGCTGCCACTGCTAATGACATTACATTATCTTAATAAGGTCCCCAGAGCTGCCAGGGGTGGGAGAACTAAAAAGATAATACAGGAAAAGAAAAAAAAAAGCAGCAACAGCCAGGCTCCTGGCCTTGCCTTGAGAGCCAACAGCTGTCGGGATACGGGGCAATCAGCAGCTGGCTTGCACTGGGTGTTGGGGTTGGAGGGTAAAGTCGCAGGCTTTATGGGGTGTCCACAGGGGATTAGTGGAGACTGGGGGAATTGCGGGGCATCAGAGACTGACTCCCCAGGGCACAGAGGTTGCCCATCCTTTGCCAGGGCCTCTGTGGGACCTCTGTTGTCATGGACACTGGTCTCTTCTCAAGTGTTGCAGTTTCTTGACCTCACAGTTGTGGTTCCAGGCACCTGGGAGAGCCAGGCTGCAGACAGGATGCCCGGGGGGCTGGGAGGGGACCCTACCCAGTGATGCTCTCTAGGGGCTCCCTGGACAGGCTGTCTGCACTCAAGGACCCATGTGGCAGGAGGAACCAAGAGTCTTCCGAAGCCTTCATAGCCTCGGGGCCAGGCCCAGTTGGCAGTGATGACTGGGGCTGGGGCAACAAGGAGCAGGAGGGCCCTGCGATGTGGGTGGGCAGGGAAAAGCCCCTCCAAGCACAGCAGCATCCTAGAGTACATGCAGAGAGGACAAATACCTTCCCATCTTCCCTGGCCCACGTGCTCCCCACTCCTCAAGGCCCATCCTAGGGCATCTCTGGTGGCCCCTGGAGTCTCGACCTTTGGCCTGGGCTTCCAGACTTTCAGATGAGGAGAGTTAGGGGCATCTTGATCCAGACTGCCTCTGCCCTAATGCTGGAGTTCTTCTCTCTCCCAAGTGAGAGCCACGGGACCAGTTTCATCAGGATCTGTCTCTGCAGCCGGCACAGGCCCCAGCCAGCCTCAGGAAGAAAACAGTGACCTTGGATCAGGCTGGGGGAGTGGACACATAGACTCAGGCACAGACAGAGGGCTCGGAGCCCAGGTGACCATAGGATGGTCAGAGCTAGGAGGGGCCAGCATGGGGCCAGAGATACACAGTCTGTTTGAAGCCACTGAGGCCTTTTCTGGGGCGCCAGGGTGGTCTCAGAGCTGGGAAAACCAGTGGTGGGACAACCGTGGGCCTGGCTGAAATCAGGAACCCAGAGGTGAGGTTCCTGATGCCAAAGAATAGACAACATGCTGGTGGGAGGCCTTAGGCCCTTCTCAGACACCCATAGAATGAGAGCAGCAAGTGGGACCTTAGGGGTAGAAGGGGTTCTGTTGGAAGGCCCCCCACCCAAGGTCCCGCTGCCATGCTGTGCTGCTGAAGTCGAGGAATAATGTTCCCATGGGGCGTGAACATGCTAGAGTGGGCACTGGAGGCTGAAACTCAGAGCCTGAGCCAAAAGGGCACCTTGCAGAGAGACGTAACTCCCAGGAGGGAGGGAAAGTGGGTCAGCATCAAGAAGAGAGGAAAGGAGACCTGGCCAGAGGGCAGAAGCTCAGCTGTAATTAGGCAAAGACTCAGCCCCAGAAAGGGAAATGGTGTCCAAGAGAAGGACAGGAGGGCAGCAGGTCCCGGGTCCCTCTGCCTCTCGGGCTCCAGTCCAGCGAGTNCGTCCCCATCTCCCTTCCCTCCCCCACTTTCCTCTGGGTCTTTCCCACAGTCCGCTTTCCGTGAAGGCCATGTGGGGCTGAGTCCCTGCCTTCCCTAGGGAAAGTTTTTAACTTGGTCAGTCAAGACAGTCAGACTTCTCACCCTCTTGACACCAGAACATCCTCTGCGTGGGCCTCCTGGCCTAGCTAGCCTCCATGCTGTGTTACATAGGAGGGTCGCATTCCAGACCCTCCCTCCCAACACATTCCTGCTGATCACTGAGGGTGGCCTCTGTGCCCGCTGGCGGGCTCACCACCCCTCCAGGCCAGAGTAGCCCTCCAGCCCAGGGCCCTGGCCTCCGTTCGGATTGATCCTGCTCAGCCATCTGGGTCTCCAGGCCTGCTTCCAGCTGAAGCAGCTCCATGCCCACCTCTATCCGCAACCCCCCTCACTCTTTTTCCCACTGGGCACTGGCCCTCCTGAGAAAGACCAGAAAAGTTCTGGGATCCCCCTCCAGCACCTCCTCAGAGCAGAGATACTGGGAGTCGGGGGAGGTTGGGGACTCTTATTTCTCACTGTGGGCTGTGGCTGGACATGATGGACACCCCCTGACACCCCTCCCCATCACATTCCTCAGAACCACTGATTCCTTGCTTCCCTCCTGCCTCCTCCCCAGAGCTGCCCTGTAGGATTCCTTTCAAACATCAGAGAGCCTCAACCCTGGCCGTCCAGGTCGGGGTCATCCCTGGCTGTCCAGGATTGCCTGTGACTCTCACTGTAGCCGAGTCCCCTCGCAGCCTTTCCGTGGGGACCTCCTTTACAGCTGACTCCTTGCAGCCACCAGCTGTAACCCCACCCTCCTTCCCCAGCTGGAGACTCTTCAGCTCCACTTACAGCCACAGCTGCTGCCTCTTTGACTCAGAATTCCCAATTTCCCTTGCAAGGCAAAGCCACTCGCTGGACTGGAGCCCGAGAGGCAGAGGGACCCGGGACCTGCTGCCCTCCTGTCCTTCTCTTGGACACCATTTCCCTTTCTGGGGCTGAGTCTTTGCCTAATTACAGCTGAGCTTCTGCCCTCTGGCCAGGTCTCCTTTCCTCTCTTCTTGATGCTGACCCACTTTCCCTCCCTCCTGGGAGTTACGTCTCTCTGCAAGGTGCCCTTTTGGCTCAGGCTCTGAGTTTCAGCCTCCAGTGCCCACTCTAGCATGTTCACGCCCCATGGGAACATTATTCCTCGACTTCAGCAGCACAGCATGGCAGCGGGACCTTGGGTGGGGGGCCTTCCAACAGAACCCCTTCTACCCCTAAGGTCCCACTTGCTGCTCTCATTCTATGGGTGTCTGAGAAGGGCCTAAGGCCTCCCACCAGCATGTTGTCTATTCTTTGGCATCAGGAACCTCACCTCTGGGTTCCTGATTTCAGCCAGGCCCACGGTTGTCCCACCACTGGTTTTCCCAGCTCTGAGACCACCCTGGCGCCCCAGAAAAGGCCTCAGTGGCTTCAAACAGACTGTGTATCTCTGGCCCCATGCTGGCCCCTCCTAGCTCTGACCATCCTATGGTCACCTGGGCTCCGAGCCCTCTGTCTGTGCCTGAGTCTATGTGTCCACTCCCCCAGCCTGATCCAAGGTCACTGTTTTCTTCCTGAGGCTGGCTGGGGCCTGTGCCGGCTGCAGAGACAGATCCTGATGAAACTGGTCCCGTGGCTCTCACTTGGGAGAGAGAAGAACTCCAGCATTAGGGCAGAGGCAGTCTGGATCAAGATGCCCCTGACTCTCCTCATCTGAAAGTCTGGAAGCCCAGGCCAAAGGTCGAGACTCCAGGGGCCACCAGAGATGCCCTAGGATGGGCCTTGAGGAGTGGGGAGCACGTGGGCCAGGGAAGATGGGAAGGTATTTGTCCTCTCTGCATGTACTCTAGGATGCTGCTGTGCTTGGAGGGGCTTTTCCCTGCCCACCCACATCGCAGGGCCCTCCTGCTCCTTGTTGCCCCAGCCCCAGTCATCACTGCCAACTGGGCCTGGCCCCGAGGCTATGAAGGCTTCGGAAGACTCTTGGTTCCTCCTGTCCTGCCACATGGGTCCTTGAGTGCAGACAGCCTGTCCAGGGAGCCCCTAGAGAGCATCACTGGGTAGGGTCCCCTCCCAGCCCCCGAGCATCCTGTCTGCAGCCTGGCTCTCCCAGGTGCCTGGAACCACAACTGTGAGGTCAAGAAACTGCAACACTTGAGAAGAGACCAGTGTCCATGACAACAGAGGTCCCACAGAGGCCCTGGCAAAGGATGGGCAACCTCTGTGCCCTGGGGAGTCAGTCTCTGATGCCCCGCAATTCCCCCAGTCTCCACTAATCCCCTGTGGACACCCCATAAAGCCTGCGACTTTACCCTCCAACCCCAACACCCAGTGCAAGCCAGCTGCTGATTGCCCCGTATCCCGACAGCTGTTGGCTCTCAAGGCAAGGCCAGGAGCCTGGCTGTTGCTGCTTTTTTTTTTCTTTTCCTGTATTATCTTTTTAGTTCTCCCACCCCTGGCAGCTCTGGGGACCTTATTAAGATAATGTAATGTCATTAGCAGTGGCAGCAGGAAGAGAATTTTTCTCCAACCATCAGGCTACCAAGAAGTCTGGATGGGTGGTGCTGGGAAAGCGTTCTCCTCCCTGGGAGCCTCCAGGACCCATGACCTCTTCCTTTCACTCAAGGGAATGAGACCACAAGTTCTGGCTCATCTTTCTAGACGAGGAGCACTTGGAGCTGGAAGAGAGAATGCCTATGGGGCTTGCATGGATGTGACTTGGGCTGGCTCCCTGGTGCGGGCTAAAGGGACGAGATGGCAGACCAGGGCACAGGGCAAGAGAGGAGCGTGTCGGATTTGGACTGGGGAGTTCTGAGAAGCAGCCCCACACTGGCAGGCCGTAGCCATGCCCACCCACTGTGCATTCAGTGGTCAGCACTGGGTGGAACTCCAGAGCATCTGGTGGGTTCTTATCTGAGCAGGTTCTGGTACCATCTGGGCCACGTGCTGAATGAGGAGGAAGAGAGCAGGGTCTGGTGGGCAGGGAACACAGAGTCCAGGGTCTCCCGGGGGCTACAGCCCGTTGGACAGGGCACGGTGATGAGGAACTCCAGCTTCAGGGCCTGGATCTGCCTCTGACTAGCTGTGTGACTTTGGGCAAGCCTCCTGCCCTCTCTGGGCTCAGTTCCCCCATGTAACACAAAGGGGTTGAAGCAAGTGATCCCTAAGTTCACACCCAAGATTATGACCCTGTTTATCATCCAAGATCAGGAAAGCCCTGGACCCATTACAGCACTTCTCTTTGCCTCCACTTTCTCCCAAGAATGATGGAAACTCAGACTTCATGGGCTTTAGTGAGATAAGGTATAATCACCTGCACAGTTACACCACCACTGGAGCTCATGATTAGTTCTGGCAGGACTATCCCTGGGTCTGGGTCCCTTTTTTGCATCTGCTGGGGGCCAGTGCTCCTTGCCCATGAATCTGCTGCTTCCTGCATCATCTTGCTGTCTAGGCACCTAACAAGACAGGTCCCCGGTAGGCAGGGACAGGACGGTGGCTCTGCAGGCATGAGGAGCAGCTAAGGAAAGAGCACACGTGGTGGCCCTGCCCCGGGAATAACATGCCTGGAAAACAAGACAGCAAGGACAGCCTCTGGACAAGTGTCCCCATCTGCCAGGAGCGCCTGTGTGGCTGAGTGGGAGCCACAGAATGCAGGCGGGGAGACAGGGCCCCCAGAGCTCAGGACTTGCTGGGCAGGCAGTGCTCATACGTACGTGGCCATAAGAGGGCAGGAGAAGGCAATGCAGACACGTGGNTCACGCCCCATGGGAACATTATTCCTCGACTTCAGCAGCACAGCATGGCAGCGGGACCTTGGGTGGGGGGCCTTCCAACAGAACCCCTTCTACCCCTAAGGTCCCACTTGCTGCTCTCATTCTATGGGTGTCTGAGAAGGGCCTAAGGCCTCCCACCAGCATGTTGTCTATTCTTTGGCATCAGGAACCTCACCTCTGGGTTCCTGATTTCAGCCAGGCCCACGGTTGTCCCACCACTGGTTTTCCCAGCTCTGAGACCACCCTGGCGCCCCAGAAAAGGCCTCAGTGGCTTCAAACAGACTGTGTATCTCTGGCCCCATGCTGGCCCCTCCTAGCTCTGACCATCCTATGGTCACCTGGGCTCCGAGCCCTCTGTCTGTGCCTGAGTCTATGTGTCCACTCCCCCAGCCTGATCCAAGGTCACTGTTTTCTTCCTGAGGCTGGCTGGGGCCTGTGCCGGCTGCAGAGACAGATCCTGATGAAACTGGTCCCGTGGCTCTCACTTGGGAGAGAGAAGAACTCCAGCATTAGGGCAGAGGCAGTCTGGATCAAGATGCCCCTAACTCTCCTCATCTGAAAGTCTGGAAGCCCAGGCCAAAGGTCGAGACTCCAGGGGCCACCAGAGATGCCCTAGGATGGGCCTTGAGGAGTGGGGAGCACGTGGGCCAGGGAAGATGGGAAGGTATTTGTCCTCTCTGCATGTACTCTAGGATGCTGCTGTGCTTGGAGGGGCTTTTCCCTGCCCACCCACATCGCAGGGCCCTCCTGCTCCTTGTTGCCCCAGCCCCAGTCATCACTGCCAACTGGGCCTGGCCCCGAGGCTATGAAGGCTTCGGAAGACTCTTGGTTCCTCCTGCCACATGGGTCCTTGAGTGCAGACAGCCTGTCCAGGGAGCCCCTAGAGAGCATCACTGGGTAGGGTCCCCTCCCAGCCCCCCGGGCATCCTGTCTGCAGCCTGGCTCTCCCAGGTGCCTGGAACCACAACTGTGAGGTCAAGAAACTGCAACACTTGAGAAGAGACCAGTGTCCATGACAACAGAGGTCCCACAGAGGCCCTGGCAAAGGATGGGCAACCTCTGTGCCCTGGGGAGTCAGTCTCTGATGCCCCGCAATTCCCCCAGTCTCCACTAATCCCCTGTGGACACCCCATAAAGCCTGCGACTTTACCCTCCAACCCCAACACCCAGTGCAAGCCAGCTGCTGATTGCCCCGTATCCCGACAGCTGTTGGCTCTCAAGGCAAGGCCAGGAGCCTGGCTGTTGCTGCTTTTTTTTTTCTTTTCCTGTATTATCTTTTTAGTTCTCCCACCCCTGGCAGCTCTGGGGACCTTATTAAGATAATGTAATGTCATTAGCAGTGGCAGCAGGAAGAGAATTTCTCTCCAACCATCAGGCTACCAAGAAGTCTGGATGGGTGGTGCTGGGAAAGCGTTCTCCTCCCTGGGAGCCTCCAGGACCCATGACCTCTTCCTTTCACTCAAGGGAATGAGACCACAAGTTCTGGCTCATCTTTCTAGACGAGGAGCACTTGGAGCTGGAAGAGAGAATGCCTATGGGGCTTGCATGGATGTGACTTGGGCTGGCTCCCTGGTGCCGGCTAAAGGGACGAGATGGCAGACCAGGGCACAGGGCAAGAGAGGAGCGTGTCGGATTTGGACTGGGGAGTTCTGAGAAGCAGCCCCACGCTGGCAGGCCGTAGCCATGCCCACCCACTGTGCATTCAGTGGTCAGCACTGGGTGGAACTCCAGAGCATCTGGTGGGTTCTTATCTGAGCAGGTTCTGGTACCATCTGGGCCACGTGCTGAATGAGGAGGAATAGAGCAGGGTCTGGTGGGCAGGGAACACAGAGCCCAGGGTCTCCCGGGGGCTACAGCCCCTTGGACAGGGCACGGTGATGAGGAACTCCAGCTTCAGGGCCTGGATCTGCCTCTGACTAGCTGTGTGACTTTGGCCAAGCCTCCTGCCCTCTCTGGGCTCAGTTCCCCCATGTAACACAAAGAGGTTGAAGCAAGTGCTCCCTAAGTTCATACCCAGGATTATGACCCTGTTTATCATCCAAGATCAGGAAAGCCCTGGACCCATTACAGCACTTCTCTTTGCCTCCACTTTCTCCCAAGAATGATGGAAACTCAGACTTCATGGGCTTTAGTGAGATAAGGTATAATCACCTGCACAGTTACACCACCACTGGAGCTCATGATTAGTTCTGGCAGGACTGTCCCTGAGTCTGGGTCCCTTTTTTGCATCTGCTGGGGGCCAGTGCTCCTTGCCCATGAATCTGCTGCTTCCTGCATCATCTTGCTGTCTAGGCACCTAACAAGACAGGTCCCCGGTAGGCAGGGACAGGACGGTGGCTCTGCAGGCATGAGGAGCAGCTAAGGAAAGAGCACACGTGGTGGCCCTGCCCCGGGAATAACATGCCTGGAAAACAAGACAGCAAGGACAGCCTCTGGACAAGTGTCCCCATCTGCCAGGAGCGCCTGTGTGGCTGAGTGGGAGCCACAGAATGCAGGCGGGGAGACAGGGCCCCCAGAGCTCAGGACTTGCTGGGCAGGCAGTGCTCATACGTACGTGGCCATAAGAGGGCAGGAGAAGGCAATGCAGACACGTGGTCCTCTGTGGCTCCCTCCTAGCTCCTCAAGTGACCTGCCCTGGGCTGCAGTGTTCAGGTGCTTTGGAAGGTCAGGGCAAAGAGTGAGACCTGGGTGGACAGGGAAAGGTACTATGAAAGACTGCATTTAAGTTTGACCTTGAAGAATCCCGGGCATTAGGAGTGCTAGACATTTCGGGCAGGGCAGTTTGCAAGGGTGAAGGCAGAGCTGAAGGATGAGGGTGCAGGGAAGAGGAGGGTGGGAATGAGGGGCTCACGGCTGAGAAGGAAGAAGCATATCTATGCTTGGACATCTGGTGGGAACCTGAGGATGGAACGTGGTGTGTCCAAAGATATGCCCAGAATGGGGAGGAGCCAGGGCTGACCAGCATCCATCCCATAATATGGCAGGCTCTGAGCCAGGGGCACTGGCAGTCCTGCTCCTGCCGGCAGAGATGCAAAGCGGGCCAGAGCAGAGCCCACTAGGGCAGCAGTGTGTCTGTGTGGCACGTGGGTGCAGTACTGTGAGGAAGGACAGGGGACTGGCAAAGGTGAGTCTTTTTTCCAGCTTTATTGACATATACTTGACATAAAACACGGTATATATTTAAGGTGTACAACAGTGATGATTTAATATGCCTGTATATTGTGAAATGATTACCCACAGTCATGTTAGTTAACACACCCACCACCCGACTTAGTTACCGTTTTTTGTGCTGAAAACATCTAAAATCTATCCTCTTAGTAATTACACAATACAGTGTTGTTCGCTATAGTCACCAAGGGCCCCCAGATCTTATTCCTTTGTAACTGGGAGGGGTGAGCTTGTAAGGAGACTCCAAAGCTATTTTAAGGGGTGTGTTAGCACAGAGGCCATTTGACAGGGTTGGGAGGCTTGGAAGATTTTAAGGGGAACCACTGGACTCCTAGCTCTGAAGGAAAGTGACTAAGAGTTCAGCTGCTGAGAGTCAGGCTGGAACATTCCAGCTTCACTCATGATGCCTCTGCCAGCAGATCAAGAGTAGAAGAGTCATGATATATGAAGCCAGCCAGCCAGAGATTGAGTATTAGCCCATTACCCAAATGCAAACGCTCTCAGAACATTAAAGGTCTTTCCTAGTGACTCAGGTGGTAAAGAATCTGCCTGCAATGCAGGAGACCCAGGTTTTATCCCTGGAGAAGGGAATGGCACCCCCTACTCTAGTGTTCTTGTCTGGAGAATCCCATGGACAGAGGAGCCTGATGGGCCACAATCCATGGAGGTCACAAAGAGTCAGATACAACTGAGGAACTAACAGACACATTGAGCCTCCCATTTTAGAGATCAGGAAACTGGGGCCCAGGGCAGCTAAGGACCTGGTCTGGTTCTTGGAGTGTGCCAAGCCGGGGCCCAGCTCTGCCAACACACTTGCGCGTCACATCCATGTGGAAAGGCCATTACTGACATAAGGAGGCTGGGCCACTTTAGAAAGCCATTCCCTCCCTGGAAATGGGCCGGGTTGGATCAGTGTTTTCAAGGTCCTGGGAAGCATACTGCTAGCAATGCAGGTTACTCGGCCCCTGATTCAGACATGCTCCTGGTAAACTAAATGATCGCTAATATTTTTCCAGGACTAACTTAAGAGCTCTGTCCACTCCCCTCCCCACTGCTCGCAGGAAAAGTCTCCCCTGGGGACAGTGGCTCCTGCCCAGGCTGAGCTGCTCCCACAGCTTGGCCCAGCCTTCTGGCCCCGGAGACAGAAGGCTGGCTGCCGATGCCCTAGTGTGACTGTCTGGGCTGCACTTTTTGAGGCAGCCCCTTGGAGAAGGCAATGGCACCCCACTCCAGTACTCTTGCCTGGAAAATCCCATGGATGGAGGAGCCTGGTAGGCTGCAGTCCCTGGGGTCGGATGGAGGAGCCTGGTAGGCTGCAGTCCATGGGGTCGCTAAGAGTCAGACACAACTGAGCGACTTCCCTTTCACTTTTCACTTTCATGCACTGGAGAAGGAAATGGCAACCCACTCCAATGTTCTTGCCTGGAGAATCCCAGGGACGGGGGAGCCTGGTGGGCTTCCATCTATGGGGTTGCACAGAGTCTGACACAACTGAAGCGACTTAGCAGCAGCAGCAGCTACAGGCCTCAGGCTGGGAGCACTCCTTAGGAAATCCTCCAAAGAGCCTGTAAACAAACCCCGCCCAGTTAGGCCTCCAGGCCCCTCTGCCCCTCACTGCCTAGTACTTTTGGGAAAGCTCTTTGACTTCTCTGAGCCCCCAGCTCTTCTGGGATCCAAGTGAGGAAACTGATCCAGGTGTGTTGAATTAAGCTCATGCAAACCCAGATTCCTGGTCAATAGGAACTCATGTCTGGCCCTAGGTTCAACTCTGCACAGAGAGGTTAAGTAACTTGCCTAAAGGTTATCCAGCAAGTCAGTGGAAGATCTGCAGCCGGAAGGGTTTCCCACACTAATAGGGGCCCCCGTCCTACACTACACCTTGCTTGTGAATAATGACCTTCCAGGGTCATTGAGATGGTATATTCACCTGCCCCAAGCAGGTACTCAATGAGACAAAGTTATAGTCACCTTCTCAGCACTTCTCACACACTTGGGCCAGTCGCTACTGAGGTGTGATTTATTTTAGATGCTGTAAAGCTCAGAAGAGCACTGCATATTTAAAGGAGGCCCTTGACATTTGAAGATTTACTACTTGCATTGTCCACTATTTGAGGGTGACCCTCGGGGTCGATACTATTAAATATATATAATAGTAATTTTTTTTAATCGACGTTATAAGGTTGCGGTGAGGACTGAATGAGAGGATGTATTTAAAGCCCCACTGGTGACTCTCCACCAGGCCCTGAATCTCCAGGATGGAGTCTCTCAGCCAGTGAGTGAGCCTGGCCGAGCACCGAGGATCAGCATCTCATCAGAGCCTGTGCAAGTGTATGGGGTGCCAAGTCACAGTCCCCAGCACTGTACAGCATCACTCCAGGGGTACAGACAGCACTTTGCACCCTGCCCTTACTTGTTCACACAGGCCACAGTGCAGGACTGAGGACAGAGGCCTGGGCTCTTCTGGTCCCAGCTCGGTCATTATCCTTCTGGTGACCTTAGGGACTTCACCTCCCTGGGCCACCGTTTGCCCCCCAGCCAAGTGAAGGATTAACCTAGGCGGATGGTTCTCAGACCAGCAGCAGCAGCCGCAGTGGCATCTGAAAGCTTGTTCAAAATGCAAATTCTCTGCTCTCTCCCCAGAGACCTCCTGACTCAGCCTGTCTGGGAGGGGAGCCCAGCCCTCCGTGTTTCATCAAACCCTGATAATGGCTCATTACCTTTGAGGCCCACTAGCCTAGACCCTAAGTCCCCTTCCTGCTCCAAAATCCAATCACCTGGATGAAATATGGATTACAGAGACCCTAAGAGCAGGATGCTGGTTGGGGAGAGCTCATGAGATGTCACAGCAGGATACTCATTGTGCAGTTGAGGGGCAGCTGGTGGGTTGTGGGCAGGGCAGGGACCCGG
>SJYW01002302.1:257931-277324 GCA_006410735.1 Raphicerus campestris | reverse complement strand
CCCCCCCCCCTCCACAGCATGCTCATGAAAGTCCTTTTCTCTCCTGCTCGGCTCCTGAGGAGCGAGTCAGAAAAAACGAGAGCCAGCGAGACCTCTAGTGGCCAGGGGGACACTAGGCAGCCAGGACCCACTCCCGCTGGCGTCCTGGGCTGCTGCTGAGTGTGGTTTAAATCTGGCCATTTTTGGGCGGGTGCCTGCTTCAGCCTCAACCCCGAGCCAAAAATGACAGGCAGACGCTCCACCCAAGCCACACCTGCAGGGAGGAGGTGGGAGATGACACAGCTTCCCGGCCTGAGGGGGCTGGTCAAGGAAGGTGCAGAAGGCTGCAGAGAGTTCTCATGGCTCCACAGACTCCACCTCGGCCAGCCTGAAAGGCTCCTTTAGCTGGTTTAGGCGGCATTCAGTCTTTATAGAAACAGCCTTGAGATGTCAGTCCTCCTTTCAAGACCACCAGGAGGTGTGTGGAATCCAGCTCAACACGAACCCAAATTTCTGTGCATCATCTCTGCACACCAGGAACTGATGCCTCATGCGAGGTTCAACTCTTGCGCAGAGAGGTTGTTACTCACCTGAGGTCATTCAGTTAGCGGTGGGTCTGCAGCTGGAGTAGGGGCTCCCACACACCCTGTGGGAGGCGTTCCGCCACATCATAGCTTACCTCTGAATAATACCACTTAAACCCTGCCAAGCTTTGTCCTATCTTAGGCTGCATTCTTGTTGCACCTGGCTCTTTTGTAAACCCTGGAATTGTCTACAGACAAAGAGGAGAGCCCAGGGCAGGAGCTAAGTGCAGGAGACTTGAACAACATGTGCCTGCTATCTGGAACTCTCAGATTAGTGCTGAGAACAGGCAGGTCTCAACAGCCCAGGGGCTGGGATGGGACCAGATGAACCCAGAGGGAAGACCCCATGGCCTGGAGAGAGTGGAGCTGACAGTGCAATCCAGTATCAGAAGTGGCTGCCCGCTTGGAGGACAATGAAAGATTGTTGACTTTCGGGGGGCCTATGGCCCCCCAAAGTCTATTTTCCATTGTGTGAGACAGGCCTTGATGGAGTGGGTGCTTCATTCTCTCTGATCTTATTCCTAAAAGGTGTTCTGGAGTGACAGAGGCCTTTCAGAACCCAGCTCCCACTTTACTCTCTAATCCTGGGGAGGAACCATACCTGTTTCGAGTGGTGCACCAGTTGAAGGTGGGCTTCCCAGGTGGTGCTAGTGGTAAAGAACCCACTTGCCAGTGTAGGAGATGTAAGAGATAAGGGTTTGATCCCTAGGTGGGGAAGAGTCCCTGGAGTAGGAAATGGCAACCCCCTTCAGTATCCTTGCCTGGAGAACTGGACAGAGGAACCTGGCAGGCTACAGTCTATAGGGTCACAAAGAGTCAGACACAACTGAAGTGACTTGGCGCGCGCACAGGTGCGCACACACACAATTCAGTTCAGTTCAGTCGTTCAGTCGTGTCTGACTCTTTGCGAACCCATGAATCGCAGCACGCCAGGCCTCCCTGTCCATCACCAACTCCCGGAGTTCACTCAGACTCACGTCCATCGAGTCCGTGATGCCATCCAACCATCTGTCATCCCCTTCTCCTCCTGCCCCCAATCCCTCCCAGCATCAGAGTCTTTTCCAATGAGTCAACCCTTCGCATGAGGTGGCCAACGTACTGGAGTTTCAGCTTTAGCATCAGTCCTTCCAAAGAACACCCAAGACTGATCTCCTTTAGAATGGACTGGTTGGATCTCCTTGCAGTCCAAGGGACTCACAAGAGTCTTCTCCAACACCACAGTTCAAAAGCATCAATTTTTCAGCACTCAGCTTTCTTCACAGGCCGACTCTCACATCCATACATGACTACTGGAAAAACCATAGCCATGACTAGATGGACCTTTGTTGGAAAAACAATGTCTCTGCTTTTGAATATGCTGTCTAGGTTGATCATAACTTTCCTTCCAAGGAGTAAGCGTCTTTTAATTTCATGGCTGCAGTCACCATCTGCAGTGATTTTGGAGCCCCCCCCAAATAAAGCCTGCCACTGTTTCCACTGTTTCCCCATCTATTTGCCATGAAGTGATGGGACCAGATGCCATGATCTTCGTTTTCTGAATGTTGAGCTTTAAGCCAACTTTTTCACTCTCCTCTTTCACCTTCATGAAGAGGCTCTTTAGCTCCTCTTCACTTTCTGCCATAAGGGTGGTGTCATCTGCATATCTGAGGTGATTGATATTTCTCCCAGCAATCTTGATTCCAGCTTGTGTTTCTTCCAGTCCAGCGTTTCTCATGATGTACTCTGCATAGAAGTTAAATAAGCAGGGTGGCAGTATACAGCCCTGATGTACTCCTTTTCCTATTTGGAACCAGTCTGTTGTTCCATGTCGTAGTTGAAGGTAAATTCTAACCGGGGTCCCATTCCTGGGGGTTGACACCATGGCAGCAGGGAGCCTTGGCTTATTCTGGAGGGAGGGCAGCAGAGAGCCGGTGGCGCCCCCTGGGGTTGCAGGCAGGGATTGACTCGGCTCTGTGTTGCAGGCAGGACAAGCTGAAGATCCACATGAGGAAGCACACCGGGGAGCGGCCCTATCTGTGCATCCACTGCAACGCCAAGTTCGTGCATAACTACGACCTCAAGAACCACATGCGCATCCACACGGGCGTGAGGCCCTACCAGTGCGAATTCTGCTACAAGAGCTTCACGCGCTCTGACCACCTGCACCGCCACATCAAGCGCCAGAGCTGCCGCATGGCCCGGCCCCGGCGCGGCCGCAAGCCCGCGGCCTGGAGGGCCGCCAGCCTGCTCTTCGGGCCCGGCGGCCCGGCCCCAGAGAAGGCGGCCTTCGTGATGCCCCCCGCGCTGGGCGACGTGGGCGGCCACCTGGGCGGAACCGTGTGCCTCCCGGGCCCCAGCCCCGCCAAGCACTTCCTGGCCGCGCCCAAGGGCACGCTGAGCCTGCAGGAGCTGGAGCGGCAGTTCGAGGAGACGCAGATGAAGCTGTTCGGGCGCGCCCAGCTCGAGGCCGAGCGGAACGCGGGGGGCCTCCTGGCCTTCGCGCTGGCCGAGAACGTGGCCGCCGCGCGGCCTTACTTCCCGCTGCCTGACCCCTGGGCCGCAGGCCTGGCCGGCCTCCCAGGGCTCGCCGGCCTCAACCACGTGGCCTCCATGTCTGAAGCCAACAACTAGGCTGGTCCTTGTCCACCCTGGTCCTGCTTCCCCGTCCCCTCCCAGGCCCACCTGCCCCATACGATGGGTCTGAACTTTTTATTTCAAAAGGAAGAAAAAGAAAAAAAAAAGCAGCAGTGGTATTTTCCGGGCCTCCTGAGGCAGCTGCCTCCCCTTTGCTGGTGTCTGAGATGGGCGTCTCCTCCCAAAAGGCCTGGCCTCTCCCTGGCTGCCTTTCCCTGCCCTCAAAGAGAAACTTACAGGGGCCCACATCACAGCGGGGGCCCCAGGCCACGTGTCCCAAAGCACCTTGTAGCTGTGAGGGTCTAGAAGGAGGGAGGTGGCTTGGCCAGAGGCAGACCAGATGGAGCAGGGAAGAGGGTAGGGCTCTGAGATACCCACCCTGTGAGCCCCACCGCTCCATGGTGGAGTCCCTGCTAACTCGGTTCCAATGGCTTCATTTTCCCGGTCTCCAGATGCCCTGTTGGCTGGGAAGCCTCCTGGAGTCAGGAGCAAGCCTCCTGGAATCCAGGCCCATTTTCCCCTCCCTGGCCTGTGACCTTGGACCTCTTCACTCTCTGTACCCCAGTTTCTTCCTGCTGTGAAAGAGGGCTGGTGATTTCATTTCCCTCTCCTACCCACCTACACGCTCATATCTGCCCATCCCTCCCAAGAGAGGCCTCAAGAGAGCAGGAGCTTTGCACTCCTAATGTCCCTGGTGGTACTATTTTACTGGACTTAGTTTTATCAGAACCATCTTTACGTTAGCACAGGTGAGAATGTGGCCACACTAGACAGGGTGACAGAGGAAGAGGGCTTGGGTGGGGCTTGTCCACAGCCCCCACGCAGCTTTGAGGAACTCCGAATCCTACCTCCCCTAGGGGCACATCCGGAGACGCGCCTAGCATGGTGCCCACCTCCACATACCCCCAGCAATGCCAGAAGGAGTCTTTCAGGTCTCCTGGGGCCAACACAGAAGAACAGGGGCCACCTCTCAGCACCTGGCCGTTGCCTCCCTCCATCTGATTCCCAGCAACAAAGCGCCCAGTTACCCAGGTGAATGTTCGCTTTTCGGTTGTGGGCTTCTTGGGGCTTTGGCATTGCTGTGTTTGAACACCCACAGCCTCTCCCTGGCCCCCCGGGGAGGAAGCCAGGTGTCCCGTGTGGGGAGTCCAAGCCTTGGCTCCAGGACGGGTGTGGAGGGCTCTGTGAGCGAGAGCTGTCCACCCCTTCTCCCGGGCTTTCCGGTGGGTAGCCTTCCTGAGAAGGAAGACAGCTGGGGCCTTCCTGATCACTCCGCTTTCCTGCCCTGCCCTCCCTTTTCTTGCTGAGTTTGCTTTTGTTTCTCAGTAGCCCGGAAGGGAGGTGAGTTCATCTGGGCGGGTGGGCAAGGGCTGGTGTCCCCAACCCTGGAGCTGTGGGCACAGAGACTTCAGCTCTTCCTCTCGCCTTGGCTTCTTTCTGAGCAAACACACAAAAAACAAAAAGGCCGGAGAAGACCACAGACTCTGTCACTCTCCCAGCTCCCCAACTCGCTGCAAGAAACCCCTGCTTCCACACACCACCTCCGGCCCTTTGAGCAGAGGGAGCTGTTGCTGACACCCTGTGGTCCTCGATGTCATCTGCTGGGCAGCGCCTCTCAGCTTCCCGTCTCCATCTCTGCCCTTCGCTTCTGGGACCCACCAGCCAACATGCCCACGTCCCCCCTCCTCCATCAAGGGAGTGGGGCTGACCCAAACTTTAAGAGAGAACAAGGGAAGAGGAACAAATTAGAATCCAGTGGTGTTGGGGCTTTTGTTTTTATTTTGTAAAGGTAATGACTTATAAACTCAATTTTTCAGACGACTGGTTAGTTCGTTTTGTTTTCTCTTGGCTGCAGTTTGGAGTTGTACATTGTAAAATATCCAAAGATGCCGAGTACTGTATGATTAAGAACTTGAAGCAAATGGGTCGTAGGAATGTTTGTGTTTTGTTTCCTCTTCTTTTTTTTTTTTTCTTTTGGATGTTCCGATTTCCCTGTCTGTCTGTGGGAGAACTTTGGAAGTTTTTCTATTTATAACTTTTTTATGTGATTGCTTTATGTAAAATGATGCTCAACAAGGTTTGCCTTAGTGATTCAAGGGACAATCTTCCATAACTTCGGTCGCACGCCGCATCCCGCCAAGAAAAACTCTCAGCTAATTTTCTGGCCTATTTATTAAACAGTATTAACTGACTTGATGAAATGATATTGAGAGTTGCACTTCTGTGAGAGACGACAGCCACAAGACAATGTGCAGACATCTGTGGCTCGAGAGTTTGACAACTGGGTGTCACAAACTTATAAAAATGTTGAAGACACCTTTATAAAAAAAAATTACAAATCTTTGACCCTTATTTAATAATGTGAGGGGCAGCGTTTTAAGTAAAAGAAAGCCACAGGTACTCAGCTCGCTGGTTCCGTTGATTCCCCTTTGCATTGTCTTGCAGGGTCGGGGTGGGGGCTTTGAGTGGGGTCAACTCTACTCAGAACCCAGAGCACAGACTCTTGGAGTAAATGTATCTTTGAATTGATGGGGAGGCCACAGCTCAGGTTGTCAGTGGTTACCTGCAGTTTTGATTCGTGAGGCTTTGCTGGATCTATAAGCTTGTGGATATCTGTGACTCCGAGTGTGAGGTATATGTATGTGTGTGTATGTGTGTGTTCACATGTGCAGATACAACCTTTGGTGTGTGAGCAAGGGAGAGTGAAAGGGGTGCTGACCATTNATCTGTGACTGCGAGTGTGAGGTATATGTATGTGTGTGTATGTGTGTGTTCACATGTGCAGATACAACCTTTGGTGTGTGAGCAAGGGAGAGTGAAAGGGGTGCTGACCATTGTAACGTGACAGTCCTACCAGTCACCTGGGTTGGCATTCAGAGTAACCTGTGGCTGGCCTTACTTCCATCTCAGCCTTTCTCCTTTTACTCCCTGGCACTGACACTGGACTTCTCTTCTTTATTAACCTGATCCTTTCTCCCAGTCAGGGAACATTAAACCCTGAAGAAGGTAAGGGAATATATGGGGTCAACCTTACTCAGAACCCAGAGCACCGACTCTTGGAGTAAAACTGACCTTTGAGCTGCATTTTCTATAAGCAAGGGTTAACCTAGAGCTGCTTTTCTGTCTTCAGCTCCCCTTTCTTGCCGTGCTAAGTGCCATGGTAAGCACTCTTATAAACGCAGTGCAACATTTCTCAGCACAGGGGGAACGCGGATCTGGGTTTCAGATCCAGACTACAGGCTGTGTGTCCTCAGGCTAATCGCTTTCCTACCTTGGTCCTCACTTGCCTCATTCAAATAGGAAAGGAGATTGAGTTTCTCCAAGAAACTCAGGAAGGAACTTAGAGCTTCCCCAAGCTTTCTACCCACCTTAAACACCCCTCAGCCAAGGGAGCCTACCAGTTGGAAGATTGTGAACTGAATTTTTTAAAAAAAAATAGCCTGAAGCAACCTTCTCCATAGTACAAAACTCCTCTGAAGTCTCCTGTTGTGGCTCTGAAATTCACGTTTTTGCATTCTGTTACACAAAGGGCTTCCCTCCTGTCTCAATTGGTAAAGAATCCACCTACAATGCAAGAGATCCAGGTTCAATCCCTGGGTCGGGAAGATCCTCTCGAGAAGGAAATGGCAACCCACTCTGGTATTCTTGCCTGGAAAATCCCATGGGCAGATTGCCTGGTGGGCTACAGTCCATGGGGTCACAGAGTTGAATAGGACTAAACCAGTTGAATACGTCTAAACCACGACACAATAGGTATATGTTTGTCTTAATTTTAAAATATTGTCTTGAACGTGACTTGCCTTTCCTCCAGGATCTTCTAGTAAAGTCAATGCTCCTTGGCTGCCTTGCAGCTTGGAGAGACCCAAGCGTGTGGCTGACTGAGGACCTGAGGATAAACCTGGCCCTGTGCAAGGCAAAGGAGGACAGCTGCTTGTCAGGATCTGGCTCAGCTCATGTATTCTAGCATCACTGGGTCCCCTTTCTGGGGATCGGTGTCCACTGAGCACCAGAGGTGAACAGGGGGAAAGGATAGGGAAGTGGGCCCACTGGACCCTGACTTCTGGGGGCTCCTAAGCTCATGTGAGTGAAGGGGCCTCTAGTCCTGGCCAGTTAGGTGTTTCCCGGAGCCACACAGGACATGGCAGGCTCCTTGATGTGCTCAGGGAGTGGGGGTGCAGACAGCAAAGGGACCTTCAGTAGAGAGGGAGGTACAGGAAGGAGGCTGAGGCCACTGAAGACAGCTCAGAAAAGCAGGTGCATCTTAACCTGAAGAAGGCGGCTTAAGATATGTTAGAACAGGCCTTGGACCTTCTAAAGTTCGTTAGGTAGAGAAAGGATCATACCAAAAGTTTGGCTAAATCAAACCAATAGGGGAGAGATTCTAGGGACAGCCAGGTGCCCAAGCAAAGGAAGACGACCTCCCAGCACATGGAATTGTCCTAAAGGGGAATGAGATCCCTTGTGAGGGAGTGAGCTCTTGGTCAGTGGAAGGGTTTAACCTCGCCTTCCAAGAAGCAAAGATTCCTACGTGGAAGGAGGGCTTTCTGGATGGCCTGTCCCTTGGCCCACGCCATCTGACTTATGAAAAGGAGAATGTATATCTTCATGGAAGAAGGACCGTACCAGGGACAGGGGGCGACAAGCGAAGAAAATAAATTGGGACACCTTCACAAAACTCAGTGTGGGGGCTTATGGCTGCCTGCTGCCCGATAGCCAACCCCCACCCCCCAGCCCAGTGGCCTAGGGCAGCTCGGGGCGGGAGCAACAGGACTCAGTGTAGAAAAGGCCCGGATTGATTGTGAAATTCCGGAGGTGTGACAGAACAGTAATGAAGCAACAGGAAGTTAAGACTGTCTCCGTCTCAGGCCTTCATCCGAGCCCAGGGCCCACCCTTCCCGAGGGGCGCAGAGGTCCCCGCCACACCCTGCACACCTCTGCACAGAGCCCCTTTCCTCCTCTCCTGGGACCTCACCGCCGGCACTTCCTGCCTGTGCAGTTTCCAGAGACGGGCACGACTGGGTTCCTCCTTGGACTTTCCCCCCTGAGAGCCGGAGGAGGGAGGGCTTCGGAAGGGAAAGTGAGAGGGGAAAGGGAGGCCTCCTCTGTCAACTCCCTTCATCGGAAGAGTCTGTCCCCCAGCTTGCAGAGGTCCCGCAGGAAGGGAACGCGACCCGCCCGCAGAGGCTCCGAGGCCCCCCGGGGCCCTGCAACAGGTTCTAGAACCAAGGATGTGTGTATCCGAGGCCCCACCTCCCAGTCCCGCCGGGACCCTCCCCTCTGTCCAAACCCTGACCAGAGGAGCCACGGGGCGAACGCGACTCACAGGCTCCCTCGTCCGGCCTCTGCAGCCCCTGCTCCCAGTCAAGGTGGAAAGACCGGCCCCAGCAAAGCGAGGTCCGTCCGGCTGATCCCGAGTGAGGGTCTGGAAATTAGACTGGTGGGCAGATACCAGCCTGCCCCAGCCTCAGAGCCGCCCCTCCGCCTCCCCTCCTTGCTTTGGGCACCAGAGGGTAAAGGAGTGGGGGCGGGAGGCAAGCAAACCGCTTTCCTCCCTTCAGGTTTGAAGCACTGAGGATGGAGCCAAACATGCATTTCCAGCAATTGATGGGGAGAGAATTCCCTGGGGAGGTCCTGCTCCCTCCTCACCACACCCTGGGCAGGGATGGCTGTGACCTTGAGGGGCAGTGCCNCCCTTCAGGTTTGAAGCACTGAGGATGGAGCCAAACATGCATTTCCAGCAATTGATGGGGAGAGAATTCCCTGGGGAGGTCCTGCTCCCTCCTCACCACACCCTGGGCAGGGATGGCTGTGACCTTGAGGGGCAGTGCCACAGGGCCCAACCAAAAAACATGTGCCCAGAAATAGCCTAATAAATTAAGACAAATCTGGACAGTTCTGGAAAACCTCAGAACTGATCACTTTATCTGCACCAGACACATGCGCGCGTGCACACACACAAACACACTTTCTCACACACTCACACATATATACACACAGAGAGTTATCAGACTAATGATACGCAGGCTGATGTCATTCTTCCTTGTAACAATAGGAGACGCAGCAGTGCACCAATGAGACCCGGCAAAGGTTTTCCCCACGAGTCTTCCTGCTGGAGTATTTGTAACGCACACTCTCATTTCCATCCTTTTGGATCCTCTATTTCACCACGAACTCTGACCCTGACAACTAGAGCAAAAGAATGAACAAATCGGTTTCTGGAATAAGGAAGGAAGACAGGGTGAATCAGATCCCGTTCCCATGTTCCTCTAAAAATGAATAAATTAAGGGCAAACCCTCTGAGTAACATTAGTCTTTATGCCCCTGGGAGACATTTACTTCCATCGGCAAACTGGCTCTTAGCCTATGCTGCACACTTCATTATCCCTATTTGTATCAATCGTGGTTTAGTCAAACATCAGACCCCACCCCAGATAGCTTAAGTAGAAAAGGCTTATACTAAAGAAAATTAAGTCTTAATAGAATCTCCATAAAGGCCAAAGAGTCAGGCTTGCGGGGCTGCCAAGCTCAGTTGCACAGGTTGCATACTGCCCAACATGTCTTTTGCGCTTCTCCGTTCACACCCTAGACAGGGTTGTATAATTGTTATACCATGTAGTAGATTTCTACATCATAGCAATTTTCCAGCAGATGGCAGTAAAGTGTCCGGATGTGGTGCCCTTGTCTAATTTGCACAAAGTCCGTGGCCTGCAAGCCAGGAACCCAGAACCACCCTTACCCATACTGTGGCCAATTGCTCCATCAGAGATTTGATCACTGCTGCTGCTGCTGCTGCTCATGGTGCTGCTCTTCCACTGGGGCTTGCCCTGTGGCCCACTCTTTACCACCCTTCTCCCTAGAAAATGGATTCTACACTTTTGCACATCCTCCTGTTGCTCTGGTCCTGATGCGTCTGATGGGAGGAGCTCGGGCCCCATGCCTCAGCCTAGCTGCAGGCTGACCAGGAAGTAAGCTTCTGGCTTCTACCTGAGAAGGAAGGATTCACGATGCGAATTCTCCCAACAGAAGAAAAGTTCCAGTAACGCCGGGTGGCCTCAGAACCTCACGAGTCCAAGCAGTATTTTGCAGAGGAGGGGCCTAAAGCTCCAAGTGGCAAAACCGTGAGAATAAGGCTACTGAGTGAGCCCTGGGAGAGTCGGGGCTGGAGACCTAGTCTGCTGACTCCCGGCCACTGCAGTGCACTTTCCCCTTAGAAGCTGAGGCCCAGATTGAGGCGAGAATGAGGCCCAGGATGAGGGAACCGAGGTTGGCTTAGCCAGAGCTCATACTGGCGGTTCCTCCAGACACCTCAGCCCTCTCCCGCGCTGGTAATCGTCCTTCACAGTTTGCCCCTCCCTGAGCCTATGAGACACTCAAAGTTGCCTTCCCAGGCAATAAGCTTGGTCAGCATGGACCTTTTGCCCCCTCTCCCTCTCACAGCAGATACAGCCATCTCTGCTTTCTTGTTACATCCGGGGGCCTGGAACTTTAACCGACGCTTCTCTGCTTTGTTACTGAAAAATCTGCTCCGTGCTGAGCCTCCCTCCTCAGAATGGGTTTCCTAATTTAATCCCCATAACAGAGGCTGAAAATGTGTTTTAATGAAAACAGGCTTCTGTTTTGCCATTCCAACATCACTTCTGTAGGAGCCTCACTATGAAATACAAAAGTGCCTTTTCATTTCCTGGTGGCTGGGAATGGCCTACATAGGTGGTGTAGCAGTTGCGAGGAGAGAGGGTGGCTGAGCAAGAAAGAACATGCGAAATGTGCCAGAGTGGACACCCTAAGGGATACTACCTCATTTTCTCCTCCAGAGGGCGCTCCTGGTGTCTGGAAGGATTAAGAGGCTCCCTTCCAGTCTGCATTTAGGCCCGGGCCCCTGCATTTGCGGGGCGGGGCTGGGGGCGGGATACTTGGTCCTGAGCATCCTCCTTCAGCCTCTTTTTGTTGTTGTTGTTCATAGAAAGGAGGTGATAACAATCTACTTGTGGGGCTCTGAGAGGGCCAGAGGGGACATGGGGAACACCAACCCCAGCTGCCACTTAATAAATGCTCAGTCCACGTCCATTTCCTTTTTTCATTCTTCTGTGACCCAGCAATAGCATTTTTAAAAAAACCTTTTTAGATGTGGACCATTGTTAAAGTCCTTCTTGAATTTTAGCTCAGTCGGTAAAGAATCTGCCTGCAATGCAGGAGACCCAGGTTTGATCCCTGGATCGGGAAGATGCCCTAGAGAAGGGAATGGCAACCCACTCCGGCATTCTTGCCTAGGAAATCTCATGGACAGAGGAGCCTGGCAGACTACAGTCTGTGAGGTCCTAAGAGTCAGGCACTACTTAGCGACTAAACTACTGCTACTGAATTTGTTTCAATACTGCTTCTGTTTTACGTTTTTGGTTTTTTGGCTATGAGATATGTGAGGTCTTAACTCCCTGACCAAGATTCAAACCCACAACCCCTGCACTGGAAGGTGAAGTCTTAACCACTGGACCACAGTGGAAGTCCCGAGCATTTTCAATAATTGTGCTTATTTCTGTTTCCTTACATATTTCCTTTTGTTTATTCTTCAAATGGGAAAGGAAGGAAGGAGGGAGGAAAGAGAGAGGGAGGGAGGGGAGGAGAGAGGAGCAGAGCTGCACACATTTCTTATCCCAGTGATTATCTGAGTTGTTTTTTTGGATAATCTGATGATGATGGTTAATCAATTGCCAGTTCCTGTGGGGAAGCCTGGGAGAAGGAAGTGACAAGGACATCCTCTTTTTAAATCAGAATGATTGAGCTGGTAATTTCTCAGGGTTTGCCTGGCATGTAAATCTGTTTGAAAACACCCAGGGAGACCCACTCAACTTAGCCAGTGTGATTACATGTGGCTGGGCCTCCTCTCCAGAGGCTGCCGGGTTACGGCCCAACCTGCCTCAGTTCCCAGGGCACAAGCAGGGACCTCTAGGGGGCTGACAGCATCTGGCAGCCTATACTGGGGGCCACCTGGAGCTGGTGCACTGAAATAAGAATATGCAGATTGTGACTTGCTGAATTCGGAGGTGAAAGCCACCCACATGCGGATGGCAGGGAGCTCCCTGGGATCGGTTTGATTGAAGGTGCAGTTTTATTAATAAAACACCCAGACAAAGGAAGTAAAGTCACAAGATTTATTGCTTACAAATCCCAGAAATGGGGTGAGGTGATGAGCTGCGGGAAGGGTGATCCTCCGTGGTGAGGAGGAAGCAAGCACCTGGTCCTTATGAGGTGGTTGGGGTGGAGGTCACTAACTTTTCTCAATCCAAACCTAATCCCAGCAAAAGCAAAGCAGGAACTCGGGGGCAGGCATCTTAAACTGAGGTTCTTATCTGAATGTCCAGACTCTGGAGGTAAGCCAGATTGTCATGCTATAAAATGCCTGGGCACCAGCTCCAAAGAGCTGTGTTCTCATCACACACACACACACACCAGTGTGGGGTAGAGAGGTGAGCAGAGTCCACTGTGCCAGGAGAGAAGGAGTCGTGATTTCAGAATCGGATGCTGAAGAGCTAGGTTTGGAAAGGTGGGAAGTGTCATTAGTCCTGTCCCTTGGCCTTGAAGCTAGGCAGCTGCCCTGGCCCTATGTTTTAAAAGGGCTCTCCCTGGGGCATGGAATCTACGAAGCTGATGGGGATGTGCCCATTCTAGATTGCTCATGCACAGGGAACCAGGGCCCCCTCAATTCCCTGTCCAAACAGCCTCAAGCCCGCTCCGAGTTCCTGCACGGACCTCTCCCCAGATCTTTCTTTCTGGGGGCAAGTTGCTGCTCCCCTAAGCTGAGGACAGCAGAGGTGGCTGTTCTGGGGGGAGGGTGGATAGAGCTAAAACATATGGACTTAAATGTTCACATGCAAGCGCTCTCAGCATGCAGGGCAGAGGAGTGTAGGATGAGAGGCCTAGCCCTGCCCCCTCCTCGAACCCCAAGAAACCTGAGACGAACTGGAACCTGGCTTCTCAGGCCTTTATGAAGTTTTGCTTGTCAGGGTAGAAGGATGCAGCATAGCTTATCTGACAATTTTTTCTCTTGACTTCTGTGTTTCGATCTTTAGACACGTGACACATGGCCCTCTTACTCTCACCTGAGCCCTGCAAGTGTTAGGGAAAGACTGAGGGTGGGGCCTAGCCATGGTGGTCCCTGATGCTCCGTAAAGGAAGGACGTGGGGTGTGAAGTCTGGTGGGGGCAGAGCCCCTGACACTGCCTGTGCGTCTTGACTTCACTTCACTGAAGAAGCTGGATGCACTGGGGTGCCAGCAAGCAGGGCTTTATTTCTCCACTACTTCTTTCACCCCTACTGTGCTGATCACCCCACATTTCCAGAAGGTTCCATATGTTTTCTGGTTACAGTTGGGTATAAGAAAAGTCTCACTTTCAGTTGTCTAAAACTGAACGTCCCCCCATCGCTGCAGCTCTCATACATTTCTTCACAGAGTTCAGGCCTGAAACAGCTTCAGGCTCCTGCAGGGGGTACTGGACAGGGACTCCTTTGGCCTATTTAAGCAGCTGTGATGAAACACCGCAGACGAGGGGCTCATAAACAAGAGAAGAGTGTGTTTCCCACAGTTCTGGAGGCTGGAAGTCCAAGATCAGGGTGCTGGGAAGGCTGGGTTGCAGCCTTCTGGGTGCAGATAGCTGTCTTCCTGCTGCGTCCTCACATGACAGCAAGCAGAGAGGAAGCAAGCTCACGGATGACTCTTCTAAGGGCACTAATCCCATTCATGGGGCTTGCACTCTCCTGACCTCGTCTAACCCTAACCTCCTCCCAAAGGCCGCACCTCCTAACGCCATCATACGTGACTAGGGTTTCAGCATATGTGTTGGGCTGTAAGTATTTAGCCCCTAATGTCTCCACTTGATATGTCCTCTCATGCCCACTCGCTACTGTTTCTGGCTCCTCTAGGGGGCAGCAGAGGAGGGACCCAGGAGAAGGGCAAGGTCTCAACGCAAGTGAACCTAGGAGTGGGGTTTTGTTCTCTCCCCAGCTGGAATCTCCAACCTGACATTGTCCCCTGATGGAGACGAGGCTCCTCTGGCTGACTTCCTACAAGACCTATGCATGCACACATCCATGCTAAGTCACTTCGCTTGTGTCTGATCTAAGTCACTTCGCTTGTGTCTGATTCTGTGTAACCCTATGGACTATATGTAGCCCACCAGGCTCCTCTACCCATGGGATTTTCCAGGCAAGAATACTGGAGAGGGCTGCCATGCCCTCTTCCAGGGGATCTTCCCAACCCGGGAATCAAACCCATGTCTTGAATGTCTCCTGCATTGGCAGGAGAGTTCTTTACCCCTAATGCCACCTGGCACCCAACAAACCAGCCTGAATCCAGATGGAAATTCCGTGGGGGAGGACAGCTTACACCCCTCCCACGTGCCACTTGGAGTTGCACTAAATATTCCTCTGTCGGAAGCTGGGTCTTTTCAACTGTATGAGCAGTCCTGAGTCCCAGCATTGGGAAACTCCATGAATGGGGCCGACAACAGAAAGTTTCTGCACGTTTCTGCAGGCTCTATTTGTTGACCAATTGGACACTGAGACGTTCTGACCTTTAAAGTTCCCTTCCCAAAGGCCCTGGTGAGATTTAATTATAGCCTCCCACACTTCATTTTATTTGAACATCAAAGACAAGTGCCTGTCTCATCTTTATAGTGAGACATGCAAAACAGCACCAACAGAAGTGCTACATGCAAGGGCTTGTGCAGGCTATTCATCCTCTCTCCAGCGCATCACTCAGAGCGCTTGCAGACAAGCCAGGGAAGACTAACAATGAAGCAGAAAGGGGATTTACTTAAAGGATATTGCAGCTCAGAGGACTGACAGGAACTTGGAGAGACAACCCCCCAAAATGGGGAGGAACCAGAGGCGGGCCATTAGCAGCACCACCGCCAGCAGCCGGAGAAGCTGCCACTCCATGAATGTTGGCTCATCTGGGCATCTCTCTTCCCAGATGCAAATTCCCAGGCCGGAGCACTTTGTAGCCAGGCTACAGCCCAGGGCCCCCAACAAAAAGGATGTTTCTGGTCCTCTTAGCTCCTGCTCATTCTGCTATTCATTTATGGAGGCGACTCCATCCCTGGAAGAGTGACTGAATATAGGGTCACTAAGTGTCAGAGGTCCCAGGCAGTCATGTGCTTGGTCTCAGAGCAATAGTCACACACTCCGTTACTCTCATCCATTCATATGAGAAAGAAACATCATTGCAGCTTCTGATTTCAATAGCAGGTCCAACCATGGAGTTAGAGTTTCGTATGCCAAAGTCACTTATTTTGGAAAGTTTCCTTAATCATTTATTATCTTCAATCCTATTTTGCCACTGCTCAGGATAGCCTGCTGAGCACCCATGCATGCAAGGATGGCCTGATGGGATTACTAGAAATTAGGAGACTGATTTTCAAGCTTTCTTCAGCCAACTGATTCTCTGTGCAACCTTGAAAAAGTTACCTCAACTCTCTAAATCTGTGTTTTAGGAAAATGAGGGAATAGGTGAGATGAACTGCAAGGTTCCTTGTTTCTGTTCCTAGAAGCATTTGGAAAAGGGCTAATTTCCCAATCCAAGGCCATCCCCATCTCTTTCCAGGTTTGAAGTTGTCTAGTATGCAAGATGTATATAATCCAAGGTTGTGTGAAATAAATATTACTGAGGATGACTCCACTCTGGGACCAAAATAACCCACTGGGGATGCCCCCAAGTCAAATTATTGCCAAACAACATGCAGCATTGCTTCCACTCTTGTCTTTGCTGCACAAGAAAGTTTGCTAACTAGTCTTTCTGCAGACATGCAGGCACGAATACACAAACTCACGCATGCCCGTGTTATCATCACCACGGCTTAGAGCAGCATATGTGGTTTATCTCTGCAAAAAGCTTTCTTCTTCATGAGTATTGCCTTAATAGAAAACACAGAACAGGTTCTTGGGCTTTCTCTCTGGCCACACTCCATTTTTGACTTTATTCTCTATGTTGGATAGGTTGCCTGTCTGGAGATGTGCCAGTTGACATCTGTGTACAGAACAGAATCTGGCCAGGAAAGTTAGGACATCAGACAACTGGCTTTCTCTGGGGAGACTATCTTCTGTCTTTACCCCCAGATTCCTCGCTGTGCAAGAGATGGGACAGGGGAAATCGGGGTAGGATGGAGTGTGATGAAAAGTGCCTTTGAAGTGACACCTGAGGGAGCATGAGCAGGCATACATATCTACTTCCAAGTTTTGTCTGCAGACCAGTTTCCATGACCAGAGTCAATGCTGTATGTTGATTTATGAAGGGAGACAAACTTTCCAGAAGCCCTCAGGATGAGACAGTGCTCCTAGAAATGTAGCGAGGCAGTCAGGGGGCAGGAAGGTGGGCATGCATCTTTCCTCCAGTTCATAAACAGAATTCTTAGTGATGAAAAGTATGCTTACAAACCACACACGTTATTCTGTATAAAATACACAGATCTTTGTCACATTCAATTCAGTTCAGTTGCTCAGTTGTGTCCAATTTTTTGCAACCCCATGGACTATAGCACGCCAGTCAGTCTTCCCTGTCCCTCACCATCTCCCAGAGCTAGCTCAAATTCATGTCCATTGAGTCAGTGATGCCATTCAGCCATCTCATCCTCTGTCGTCCCCTTCTNTCATCAAGCCACACTGGCTTCCTACTGGGCAGAACTAGCCCCAGCAATGACCTTGTCCCCAGCATCCCCAGTACCTGGGATCCTGCAGCCAATATGGCCTTAGCTCAGATGACCAAGCCCCTGTCTGGAGCCCCATGTTTCAGAGGGTCCCACTCTGGCCTGTCTCTTGCTACATCTCTCTCCATGAGTCAGGAGTCCATCAGGTAGGGTCAGTGTCACATTCATGGGTCAGTACACCCAATTAAATTTGAATTTTAGGTAAACAATAATTTTTAAGTGTGTGTTGGGAACATGCATGTGTGTGTGTGAGCTTGTGGGTTCAGTCGTTTTAGTCATGTTCGACTCTTGGCAACCCTATGGACTGTAGCTCAGCAGGCTCCTCTGTCCCTGGGATTTTCCAGGGAAGAATGCTGGAACGGTTGCCATTTCCTTCTCCAGGGGAGCTTCCCGACCCAGGGATCAAACTCGTGTCTCTTACATCTCCTCCTTTGGCAGGCAGGTTCTTTGCTACTAGGCCACCTGGGTTCCATGCGTTGGGGACATACCATAGTAAAAAACTGTCATTGTTTTTCTGAAATTCAAGCTCAGCTAAGTATTCTATATTTTAATCTGATGAATATGGTAACCTTGCAACATGGTCAAGGGGATGTGCCCGCCTGGAGCATGCTCTGGGTAACTGCAGTCCTAATAAAGGGCCCAGAGCGCAGAGCCCAGGGCCTCTGCAGTTTCTCCTTCCTGCCTGCTCCCACCAGCCTGCTGGGGATGGAACTGTTACAGCAGGCTGGTTATTCATACAAGGACATCCCTCACAGGGAGGTGGGGAAAGGAGGGAGTGGACCACAGGCCAGGGGCCTCCATTTATACTTCTGTGCCTGCCCACCAATGCCAGGGGTAGGCCTGCCAGCCACCCTGCAAAGCTGTGCCGTCTGCACCTGAATTCTCCATCTCCTGCTACGGGNGGTGGGGAAAGGAGGGAGTGGACCACAGGCCAGGGGCCTCCATTTATACTTCTGTGCCTGCCCACCAATGCCAGGGGCAGGCCTGCCAGCCACCCTGCAAAGCTGTGCCGTCTGCACCTGAATTCTCCATCTCCTGCTACGGGAGCATCCAGGTAGGACAGTGGAGTCCACTGAGGGTGTGTGTAGTGGGTCACCTGGAAGGAAAGCTGTTTCCTAGCTGGGGTGAGTCTCGCTGTGGTGGTGGGCTTCCTCAGGCTCCGCTGCCAAGACATCATTGGCTTTATTGTTCAGGAGCGTATCCAGGGCCAGGGACACAGACAGCCTGGGGATTTAGCGACTCTTCCTGCCAGGAAGCCAGTAGGCTCTGGTAACATCTCTGAGCCTCAGTTTCTTCAAAGATAAAACAGGAAGAGTTCCTATCTTGTGAAGTAGATATAATTGGGGGAAACAAGATACGAAAAAGATGAGTGGNGCCAGGAAGCCAGTAGGCTCTGGTAACATCTCTGAGCCTCAGTTTCTTCAAAGATAAAACAGGAAGAGTTCCTATCTTGTGAAGTAGATATAATTGGGGGAAACAAGGTACGAAAAAGATGAGTGGGTCCCGGGGGTGGGGGCAGGGTGGGGGGAAAAGGAAGGAATAGGCAGAACTCAGTGGGTTTTTAGGGCAGTTCATCTTCTCTGCATGATACTACAGTAGTAGAGACACGTCACTATGCACTTGTCAAATCCTATAGAATGTACAATCCGAAAGTGATGCCTGGTGTTAACTATGGACTTTGGATTATGATCACCTGTAGGTATAGGTTCATCTACGTTGACTGATAAACCACTCTGCTTGTCGAGTGACAAGGGTGGGGATGCTGAGCTGGTGTGGGGGCCTTGAGGTATATCGGAAGCCTCTGCATTTTCTGCTCAATTTTACTGTGAACTAAAACGGTTGTCAAAAATAGTAGTCTTAATCACTCAGTGGTGTCCGACTCTTTGCAACTGGACTATAGCCCGCCAGGCTCCTCTGTCCATGGGATTCTCCAGGCAAGAATACTGGAGTGGGTTGCCAAGCTCTTCTCCAAGGGATCTTCCCAATCCAGGGATGGAACCTGGGTCTTCTTCATGGCAGGCAGATTCTTTACCGTCTGAGCTAACAAGGAAGCTGTTTTAAAAAAAAAAAAACTGTAAAAAATAAAGCTTATTAATTAAAAAAAAATAGGTATGATCGCGAATGCACCAGTCCCTAACATATTTCACACTCAGACGTGTACTGAGCGCGTACTAAACGTCTGTATTTACAAGGTAAACCAAAATGAGGGAGCAAGGGAGGTATTTCTTCCCCAGCTGTACATTTGGGAGAAGTCTCCCCGAGAAGAAAAGCACCCACGCTAGTCAGAGACACCGGGTGGCAGCGCTGGGGGATCGCCGCAGAGGGGGTCGGTGACGCAGGGTCGGCGCAGCCCAACTCTGTCCCCGACCCCTGAGCGGGGGCAGGAGCCGGGGCAGCCGGACACAGCGGGCTGGGCTCGAGGCGGGCTCGTGGGGAGGAGGCTGCCCTGTCAAAGGAGGGCAGGCTCAGAGCTACACGGAACCCCCTAGGCGGCCACGCCGCTGGGACCCCTCGGAAGAAGTC